>JARHVA010002159.1:180000-182500 GCA_037957365.1 Torreya grandis | reverse complement strand
TTGTGAATCTACAATAAATAAATATATTTTGTTTCATATGTTGGGTTTAAATTTCCTTTACGTCAGCTTAAAGACATTTTAGGTAACGAAAAAATAAACTTCTTAATCCAAATTCATCCTTAACTTCACATTTTAAGTTGAACAAATGACTTTTGTCCAACTTAAAATATGTTCCTATATTAAATTAAAGCAAAAACAATAATACATTTAAGTCATCTTAAATATTAACCCAATGTCACCCCATGGATAAATAGTAGTGTCATCTTGTCCTAAGAATGGCTCCAACATCACTCTAGGAATAGGATAATGTCACCTAGGTGACATTACTTTCTATCCCTGAGGTGATGTGGGAGCTATCCTTATTATAACATTGCCTAACATCACTAAGGTAGTTAATGTTACCAAATATGATTTTAAATGTGAAATTCAATTTGAGTTAAACTTGAATTTAATTGTGATTTTAGGTCTTAATTTAAGCTAAATTTATGAATGGCACTAGATCTTACATTAAGTGCAACATAAGGTTAAATTTAAATGGAACTTGAGTATGAATTTAAAAATAATGTTACATATAAATCACCACATTTTACAAAGAAGGTTATACTAAATTTGAAAACAAAAATTAAGAAACATCCAACTACATATAACTATATATATGGTTCAACTATTATACTTCTTATTAAATTCCACTACTAAAAATAATTAAAATTTAATACATATTACTAATATTAAATTATATATACTAGTAATTATAATTAAAATAAATTATTATATTTAAAATATAAAAAAAAAGATTTTTAAATTATAAATTTATTAATGTATCCATTTTGACATGTTGATAACTATTTAAATGTTAATAATTAACTTACAAAAATTATTTATATTTTAAAATATTAATTTTGAAATTAAATAAATATTTATTGATCTAAATAAATTAAATTTTAAATTATATTAATTATTAAGCCTAATAGCTTCATTTGTAAATTTTATGCCCGCAATAATAACACTCAATTTAAAATTATCAATAATTATTATTTTTATTCAAAGCCTATAATTATAAAAGTGCATCTTAGACATCTTATTTTGAAATTATTTGTTGAAAAATCTTACAGATTGTTTCGGTCCGTTTGATTCTTCTATATTGAAAACAACTTGGTAATAATAATAATAATAATAATAATAATAATAATAATAATAATAATAACAATAATAATAATAATAATAATAATAATAATAATAATAATAATAATAATAAAAGATATACAAAAACATTTAAAATATTTATAAAATCAAAATGAAGACATAAGCATGACATGATTACTAGATTAAACTATATACATACATTATTTATCACATGTTTTATATAATATATATTATTCTCATACACACATACCATTTAATGGTATAAAAGTGTGATGTAGGATATACATGTAACATATGGACATATAGATGTTAGACTTTTCTGTACCCAATGTTCATGAAAATACTAGTAGAATATTATTCCACAAGTTTCACTATCATAGGTTATATCCTTCTATGACATCTCTACCATATTTAGATATCTAGATGTGTTATGTATGTCTTGTTAATTACTCATTTATTTCACAATGCTATATGGATATACTATTATACTATGATGTGACATTGATACATTTAGATGGTGTAGTAGTGTTTAATTTTTCTATACTTCATTGATTTTTTTACTCCCTTGCATTATAATATAGTTTAAATTTTTTATTATGTGTGGCCCACATGGACTTGTTTACAACATATTTGTATCCCTTGCATGTGGCCCTTGGTCTTGTTTAATATGACATATGTATGTTCATTATTTGAAAAAAAATTATGTCCCTTATGTATGACCCTTGGCGTTGATTTCTATGCAATCTTCATGTCCCTTGTATCCATCCTTGGGCTTTATGTGTGTCACTAAATATTGAGATTCCTGATATTGCTAAGATTGGGTGGTTCTTTGATCCATATAATAAGCCTTTAATTTATAGTCTTATTCAATTATTTTTCATTTATGGTTACTATTACGTGATTCATTGATACATATATCTATAAATTTAACTTATATGAAATTCATTACATACTCTACATTAATTTAATAATTAACATATGATGATGACATATTATCCATGTGTTCACATAATTATATCCTTCTACATGACATGATACTTTTAAATTTTATTTTGAGATGAGTAACTTATAGGACACATCCTTTATCTCAAAACATGGCATTATAGTTTTATTGTCATAGGATATAATCTTAAATTATCAAGAAATCATATTTTGGAAATAAAATTAAAGATTTTAGAGATTCAAAATCATTCATATATCAGATGGTCTAGTCACATGAATGATATTATACAGATCGGTATAGATTCAGGAGGCATGAATTAGTTCATGCTCATATACACACTTTTAGATTCATGAGGCATGATATTGGTCCATTCACATACATACTATGATGTTTTTGAATTGGCATATTTCCAAA
>JARHVA010002159.1:47500-175000 GCA_037957365.1 Torreya grandis | reverse complement strand
GTTTTTTAGTGCACTATTAAGTGTTTCATCCATGGAAGTTACTCTTAGTTTACCCCATACATCATACAATTGGCTATGAGATGGTCAAATCCTATGTAGTTATTTCCCCTTTGGGCCTTATTAAATATTTATGATAATGATCAATATATCTAAGAGCCTACAAATAAAACACACCCTACTTAGTTACACCACTAAAATAATTAAAAAATTCAAATTTCTAAAATAAAAACAATTTTGATTCTATCTTTTGATTTAGCTCATAGGGTTCATCATCAAATTTTATGCTACTTTCTATAAGTGTTATTTAGATTTACTATATATTTGCATGGATAATATTCAAATATAATAAAAGGGTTAAAATCAATAACTTAAAAACAATATTTCCTCTATTTATATTGTTTCATTATTCAATTAAAGCCACTACATATTAAAACTAGCCACCAAACAACATGCATGACTCCTTTTATTCCCCATCCTCTCTCTATGGGTTATACAATGAGTACTAAACACCTTATTGATGAACTAATAATGACTATTAATACTGATAAATATAATATGGAGTAATTTAATGAAATTAATGATAAATAATTCATTTAATTTAGCTTTACATATCCATATTACATATGTATGATTTGAATTATTACACTGATGAAGCCCTTATTCTCTATGCACCTTTTACATCTTATCATACATTTATTTTCATATTTAATAATCAAAATAATATATATTAAATATTTTTGAATATGATATGTAAATTAATATATAAATTGGCTATTAATGATGAATTACTATACATTGTAATAAATGAATAAAATAAATTGGCTAAACCTTATACATCAGGGGAAAGGTATGATCCCTTTCAAAATCTTAATCACCCATTTAATATGGTCACAACATAGGAAACATACACACATCATTGAATTAATAACACTTTCTACAACCAACCTCATCTAATGCCATTCCCTAGAGAAAATGTTTACAACCTGGCATGTCATAATGTTACAATTATGGTAAGGTGTTTCTAGAGATGTTCATTTAATTGGTTCCCATAATTGTATTAATATTTATTTGGCACCTGAGATATCATATTATTTATTACAAATTGGCTTTGTAGCTCCTAAAATTACTCTCTATGAATGTAAAGGTGATGTCAAATAATATCTTCAATATTTTCATGCCACATGTTTGGATTATGCATACAATGGAAAATTATTAACAAATATATTTTCACAAAACTTAAAAGAATATGTTTTACAATCATTATATGATCTTCTATTCCAATTAGTTTAATAATCCAAATTATCTATTTACATTGACTAAAAACTATGTTATGTATAAATTGCTAAACTCAAGCAAGGGTCCAATGAGCCAATTGATGAATATGTTCTTCAATAAAAAAACTATGCTATTTAAGATAAAAACATTATATGGAAGATAAAGAGTTACAATCTATTTTCATAAAAAATCTTTCTACAACCATTTCTCGAGTCTATCATTTTTGACAAATTCAAATAGTTTGATGAGTTATTCCATAGACTGAAGGAATAATAAGTCAAGCTCAAATCTTTGAACAAACTTAAGTATACACCAAATAATCTAGAAAATCAAAATACCAAGTTTAAAATCAAACCAAGCTACAAGGTCAAATCCAATGAAATAAATAATGAATCCAAAGTAATAGATAATGCATTATCACAACCCATGAATTGGGCTTAGGTGAAAACTCCACCAAGGATGACATTTTTATAGTTACCATCACCTCTTCATACATTTTTATTAAATTAATTGAGTGAAATATCATGTCTCTCTCTCTATGTGTGTTTAATGGTTATTCTAATTTAATAATTCAATTCTATAAACCACTAAAATATTGAAGCATTAATTATATTAAATATTATACATAACCTAAATGTAAAATATAGTGAAATACATAATTTTAAATGAGCTGTAAATAGTAATAAAAAATTATATGTACAAACTTACATTGTATTTGATTTATGTTGAATATGTAGGAAAATATATTATGTAAAACTTGTTGAAAAGACCTTTCAATTATGTTGTAATTAGAAATAGGATTATGTGATGTAATGTGATAGGAATTCACTATAGTGGACATGGGTGCACTTTCACCTATTATTTTTAATATGTTTTTGTGTTTATTGAATGTAAAATTTATTTTTATGTTTGAGTGCATGTGTATATTGGATATGATTGATTTATTTATTGTGGGAGATGATTTACACATAGAAGTGCTTAGAATAAAAAACCCTAGTTATTGTACATAAACTAAATAGAAGATCAAACACAAATTAGGTAATTTTGGAAGGGTAATATCTAGAATATCATTAATATTCCCAATGTAATCATAATGTTGCCTATATAATCTAATATGGCCTCAGGTCGATGTAGTTCTCCCTCCTAGATTGAGAGGGTGAATCTAACTATTTGATTTATGGATAGAACAAGTAAATTGACTTGAATTTTTATAATGAATTCCATTTACCTAAATTAGAGTGAATTCAGACTCAACCTATGTTTGTTGGAACAAAATAGTATTGGAAATATCAATGCCCTATTGCTCAATGTGCATTAGAATTACCAAGTGATTGTTAGATGTGTATTGTATGACCTTGATGTAATTATATAGATAAATGTTTAGAATATTTGTGTTAGTTAAATTTTATATAAATTCATGGGGGCCAATATGAATTATCTCAAATTTTAAATTTTACTATTGGATCATGGGGACATGTATGGATTATAACCGTATTTGCCTAGTGTAGTCTTATTCGAGATGAAAAAAGGTTGTTAATATTTGGCTATCAATAACTTATAATTATAATATGGACAACTCAATGATGTTCAAATTAATTTAAATATAGTAAATAAAATAGTGAAGGATTTCATAGATATTTAAATTTAACAAAATGGAAAATAAATGAAGGTAAGGATGTAAAGATTAAATATTATCAAACACCTCCTCCCCCCACTCACCCCCTCCCCACTGATTATAGTGATCCAAAGAAGTGAAATTACTAAAGTAAAGGATATTTTAACCTAACAATATATACACACTTTATATTTTGATTTTAACCTTTATTTTTCAAGATGTATTAATAAAAAACAAACAACAATGCCAGTGAAGTCTAGTTTGCAACATAATTTCCCTTTATCTTGAAAATGGATAAGTATGTGTGTACACTTGCTGAGGCATGTTGGATAAATGTTATGACTATGGAAAATTGAGAGTGATAAAGTATTAATTTAAAAAACTAATGGATGAACTTGAGATATAAATATTATATACTCCAACTCTCATCTAAATGTGTAGAGGAATCTTTAGAATAATTGAAGGGGCAGAACCAATAATGTGGCCCATTATAATGGAACCACCAAATGTGAATCACTATAGTGGAGCCACCAAATGTGTCTCTCTAAGGTGAAACCATAGGCATTGAATGTCACTAGGCTATAATATGGGTCACTTGAAAAATCAAATGACTTACACCTCTACAAATGGATATAGATTACATTTGAATCTTTAAAACTTTGAAAAAGTTAAATTTGAAGTTCCACATAGAAACATGAACATTAATGAATTTAATGGACCCTATATCTATATTTATTTAATATGAATTCAAATATAACTTGAAAATATTTGAAACCTATAACTTGTAATTATTTGGCACATTCCCATGTATTTGCATCAAGTATATATGAATATATACTAAACTAACTTTAGGAAAGAATACACATGATTTGAAAATTCTGAACCATGATTTAATTACTAAACTTTATACTATCATAAATATATTTTTTATTATTTCAAGATGATTATCATGCCTCCTTTTGAGATGATTGATGTAGCTTTCAAGTCTACAATAAAAAATTATAACTAAAAAATATGTGAAAGATAGAATCATGTAGTAACATATGAAGTTTGAAATGTATTGCATCATAATATTAAATTTCATATGAAGCATGTTTTAAATATATATAATATTGAGGCACATAATCAACATATTTATGATATTTATCATGGTATAAGAGTAAAAATATAACTACTATGTGATATGAATCACAAATCCATAGTATCAATAAAATAACATAAAAATAATGTCACAAAAAATTACTCAATTTACATATAATATCACAAATAAGGTCTAAAGGAAAAATACAAGGGACATGTGAATGTCACATTAACACACAAGGCTAGGGGACACACAAAAATGGAATGATTATATCATAAAGGAAAGAACATGCATATATTTCACATAAATTCAAGGGATAGACACAATAAGAAATCATGTACTAATTTATCATATAGTAAAGTAAGAATTTCTAAAAGAAACATAGTGCAAATGAGACTAGTTTATATCAACCATATGTATCAATGTCATTGTTATAAATTAACATATTTGTGTAACACAATGTAAATTATGAGTGATTATAAATATTTTTTTTATGATATATAACTATTCATGGTAGAAAGGTTGTGGATAGATACAACCTGATTATGTATTCATGGATGATGAATAGATTCCCCCAACATAGCAAGGCTACTAGGTAATAAGAGAAAACTAACATTAGAAAACCATGTAATAGTATGTCATGTATGAAACTCACATACCTCATGAAAATCAATGTGTATTGATATATAAATTAAGTATGTGATTTACTAAACATGAAATATATAACACATCTAAAGAAGTAAGATAACACCATTTGAAAATGCTTTTAAGGTCTTGATTTTAAGATTTGGAAAATATCTTCATTTTTTTGTACTTTTTGTCATATATGAATTTTAATTTTTATTTTTTAAATATTTGAACTTAAAATATTTGATAAGTGATAGGAAACAATTCTTCAAAAATATAATAACTATGATAGATTTAAACAATCCATAACTAGGTTCTAAAGCATAGTGTAGAAAAAAAAGAAGGAAAGAAATATGCCTTAGATGTATGTGAAAAATAATCATAAAAATGTGGCATAAATGATTGATATATATAGAAATGTACATAATGTTAGTGCGTAAGGAACTATGTGTGCTCATAGAGAGTGTATGCTTAGAATTTGGGATTTTAATATTTAATTGACAATTTTGTTTATATATATATATATATATATATATATATATATATATATATATATGAATTATGTTATGTTGGTATGAATTAATAGACTTAAAAATAGTTAATATTATCTTTTTCTGTAATTTTAAAATAAAAAATTAAGTAAATTTCTAACTTGATTAGAAAATGAATGAGGAATAATCATTTTTTATTTTATTTCTTTTAAGAACTTAATAGTTGCTTCATTATGTGTATGTATTTCCTTATGCTCATTTTTAAATTATTTTTACCTAGGAATCCATTATATGTAACGTAGTTGGCATATTTGGATTTAATAAAAATTTTACCTTATAAACCTCGTATTAATGTTTGTTCATTCCTTATATTATTATTTGAGAACCATAAATAGTATCATTAGCTTGATATTTGTCACTAATAAAATCCTTAGAAACCATGGGATATTTTATTGGATATATATTAGGAATATTGTGTTTAATATTAGAGATTTGAAATAAAAATATGAATATTTGGTTAGCTTTTTATAAATTTTGCGAAATGAGATAACTCATTTTTATGAAAGTTCTTTTAGATTTTCTTGCAATGCATAGTGGTGGTTATCACAATGTATATTAATTACATAATATGTACAAAATGATTTAACCTTTATTTTTTACAATATATGAGGAGGGTGATAGTAATTATAGCATATCTTACTTAACCATTTGTTTATTAATGTATTTAATAATCATATGGGTGATAATTGAAAGAAAATATGTGTTTTTGTGCCTTTTTGACGTAAAAGAATAAGTATGATTAATAAATTTTGTAAGGGATTATTTTCCTTTATGAAGTATTTTGACTTGTTTCAAGGTAAATTCAACATTATGCACTATACTATGAAAATCATGGCGTGTCTTTTTATTAGAGAGATCTTTAGCACATAAGATTTTAAAAGATTTTCAATTTAACTAGTTAGTTTTATTTGCAATATTTATCTCAACTTTAGATTTTTGGATATTGTAATTTGGGTCTTTTTGATGGTTCCCATGCATAATTTTTTATTCTTAAACAATAAAAAATTCTTCTTATAATGCTAAGGCCTCATCACAAGCAAATAAAATTGACTCATAATTATAACAAAGTGGCTTAAATTTTAATTGATAAATAATACCTATATAAAAAATATATTGGACTTCTAAATAAATTGTATGGTAAATTAATTTATCTATACAAGTCTTAAATATTAAACTATAATCACCAGCTTGCTTGGATTTGCCTTGATGTTAATAAAGTAACCTCTCATTAGTGACTTTAGGTAACTTATTTTAAACATATTCTATCAAGAAAGCTTCCTCTAGTTATATATAAGTATTTAAGGATCCTCTAGGGAGGGAATGAAACAAAGTAAGTGCACATCACATTAGAATCTTAGGATATAATTTAAATAAAATTAAACTATCCTTATAGCCAATCATAAGTAGGTAAATGTCCCCACTTCTATTAAATGAATAAAATGTAGGCATTCAAAAGTTATGGGGGAGAGGTGAATATAAAATGTTGTGAACAATAGTATTACCATAGATGACATTATAATCAACCCAAATTTAATATGATTTATTATATAGGAATGACTAGTGGAATTTATCTTATAAAACACCTATAACATACACTAAGGATATGACTTATTGGGAATTCATGTTGAGGTTAATCAGAGGCTCCTTTAAAGGTTGAATGATATTTTTAGTTTTGGCCATTAGAAAAATATTTATAATAGAATAAAAAGGTGAAAACATAGGCTCTTCCTTTGGTTTAGGAAATTTATTGGATATATATAATTAATTGGTCCATGTTGATTGATAACATTAAAAAATTTATCATTACAAATATATACATTGTAATTATGTGATAAATATATGATAAGATTATGACATTATGAAATTGTGGCATAAGAGCATAATCACATGTAGACAAGTACGATTTTGAAGTGGATGTAACAACACAATATTTATGAAAATTGTATAAGTGGAATTTAGAGTTTAAAATAAATAAAAACAAACTATTTTCTTCGTCTACATCAAATTCAACTTTAGATTGAGAAAAGAAAGAGAGAAACACTTCATGCAATCACAAAGTGAAGATATCCCTTGTTAAATGATTTTACTCATGATTGGATGAAATGTATTTTCTCAAAGATCCATGGAATATTATAGTAGCATGTACCTATGAATAATGATTTATTGATTGAAAAAATGACATATTTTCATGCTTTTCACCCAATGTGAGAACAAAGGATGAAGGGTGGATTTATTTATTTTTGGATTGGAGGATAAAAGGTTGAGATTATCTTGATTTATTTATAAAATTTGAGTTTGAAAGGATGTTATTTACTCACTTGATCTAATGTTTAGATGATTTTATTTTTTTCAAAACTAATTTGATTGACTTTTTATTTACATGATTTATTTCATTTTTTAGATGTGAAATAATAAATCAAAACGTTTTATGATTACATGGATTGATGAGTGGATAGGATTGATTTTTCATGAGGAGTCAACATGGGGTGATGACATGGAGTTTTACATGGGTGAGGATAATTATTAATTATGTGTGAATATATTAAGTTAGGAACTAATTAATTAATTAATAATGATTAATAGTTAATTATCCATGGAGTGATGTAGTTGGATTAAATGTGGTTAATTAATCAACATGGTGTAATTAATTAATTAATTTCATGATACTAGTGTGAGTTAGTTAGGATGAATTGATGATATAATTTGGATAACAAAATTGAGTTGTCTACATTTTCCTGAAAAGGTGTTGCAACTAAAAGAAGTAAGGAATTTTAAAATAATTAAAAAATAATAATGCACACATGATGATGCCCCTAGTGCTATGGTTTGTAGGGATACACTCCCTCAAGAGGGAATGTAGAGATGAAAGACACATGGGATCTCAAAATTAGAATAAGGTTTGAAACAGAATAATTAAGGTTAAAATGAATCAATGGGTGTGAATAAATACATGTTGGTACATAAAATTGAAGGAATTTACACCCTAAATGTTAGTAAATTGATCTCTAACCTATGAAAGAGATTGAAGATGTATGTTATTTATTATTTTAGATGCATTTCATTATATTATGTGATGATGAATGTTATTAATATAATATGAATTAGGATTAACATAGATGCAACAAATAAAAAAACAAAAATAATTATCAATAAAAAGAACATACACAAACTAAAAAAGGTAAAATACATTTTTTTTCCCTCATCAAGTTCAAAACCTAATATTTGTTGACCAATGATAATGATAACTTTGATTTTCCCTAAGAAATTATGTATGTGAGGGGGTTGGATTGGGAATGATATATCCCTATAAGGCTACAATGATTGGTGTAAAGTCACATAAGAATTCTATGAATAATAAGGAAAAAAACAAATGATTTTGAGGGTTTTTGACATTTCTAAAATTTTTTCAATATATTTTTTGATGTGATTTTTTTACTATTGATGAGTTTAAAAAAAAATGGAAAACTAAATTTAATGTTGGGTATGGAGGTGTTAGTGCATGGAATGATTAAGGAATTAAGGATGGGATCTCCAAGGACAATGTCACATAATAACCATTTTCCCAATCATGTATGTGTATTTTTAACATTATGGTATAATGTGATTTGAAGAAGATATGATATACTGATATATTTCCAAAGCATGTCTCAATAATTACTCCACATCTTTATCAATGTCAAAAATGGAAAAAGGGATGGGCATGATAGTGTGGTTATAAGGATGGTTTAGGATGCATAGGGTTAAATGTAGTGGGTCTTTTACCAAGTTTAGGAAACTTGTAGAAAATAGATTTACATATGATGCTAGAAACTAGTTTTTATCATGGTACTTTCCCAAGATGCTATAAAAATAGTTTTCCCCTTTGAATGATTTTTTAATGTTTTTAGTTTTTTATAATTATAATTTAATTTAATTTATAATTCTAGTACCATGTACCTGTGAAGAATGATTACTTGATTTCAAAGATGAAATTTTTTTACTAATTTTTCCCCTAGATGTGAGAATGAAGGATCAAGAGTGCATTTATAGATATTTGGAAGGGAGGATGAACAATTGAGATTAACTTCATTTATTTAGAAGTTTTGAATTTTGATGAATGAGATTATCTCACTTGATATAAGAATTTCATGTTTTTATTCTTTTTAAAATTGTTTTGATTAATTTTTTATTTATTTGATTTATATCATTTTTTGGATGTGCAAGCATAAAAAAATGAGTTAAATGGTTTGATGGATTTATGAGTAGATATGATTGTTTTTTATAAGCAGTAAACATAAGGTGTTGACATGGAATTTGATATGAGTGAGGATAATTATTTATCTTTATTCATTGTGTACATGGAATTATTTATAAAATAATGAAATAGTTAATAATGATTAATTAGTTGATGATTCATTAAGTTATGTGGTGGAAATAAATGGGGTTAATTAATTTAAATGGTGTAATTAATTAAAGTTATGGTGTTGTTGCAAGTTAATTATGATGCATATATGATAGAATTAGGGTGACATAATTAAGGTGGATACAAAAAATAATGTCATTTCTTTCAATTGTATCTTGTGATGTGCTAAGGAAAGATGAAATTATTTCATTCTTCTTGGTTGAAAAAATGTAAGAGTTGTGGCATGTAGAATCAATATCTACTCATTTTAAAGAAGGGATGACATCATTATTGTCAATATGTGTTTTTATTTTGGAAGAAGGATAAAAAAGAACTTGTTCATGAATGCCATCCTTTTTTAGGCATATTTTATGTATACTAATTTTATAATTACAAATGTGTTAAATATAATTATTAAGGTGGAAATATAAGTTAGGTGTTCAAGGATATGGATCTTCCTTTTGTATGATAAGCAAAAATATAAGAGAGAGAGTGTGTGTATATTCATTTTTAGAATGCTCTGTTTGATTTAGATTATGAATTAAGAAAGAAGGTAAAGGAGGATGTTGACTATGATATAAAGATAAATCCATAGTGGAAGATAAAGATGAATCTAAAGAGGAATCTATAGGTGAAACAAAATGATATCCTAAATATAAATCCAAAAGTTAATCTAGAGAGAAGTCTAGAGGTGAATTTAAAGAGGACTCTAGAGGTGACTCCAAATAAGAAGTTGGAGGTGACTCTAAAGTGAAATATAGAGGTGAAACCAAAGGTATAGGGGTGAGCTTGCTTACATGGATTCATATTCCTAATTTTTTTCAAAATAAAATTATCTATTCATTTCTTTATCATCAAAATCATAATCATAAAAATATGATTCTTACATAAGTTTTTGTTTGTGACAATTTGTCTATTCATCATCATTGATTAAAGGTATAACATGAGTATAAAATAACATATCTAGAGGATGAACATCATTAGCATATTTACATTGACTATCCATGATTTATACATTGATTACAATAAATTCAATAATTAAAGTGCTTAGTGTCTCGAAGTAATATTACATGTACAAAGGAACTAATGATTATGAATAAAATACAAGAAAAAAACCAAGTATAATAGGTGATCAAGGAAAATTTTGAATGATAATGTTGTTATTATATATACTTACTCATTCATAGATTAATGTCAACCTAATATTTAAAAACACTAACCACATTGGTTAAACTATGTTTGTCACCCATTATCCTATTACTGAGGATATGACAAGTGTAACCTCCATAGGGCATATGCTCCATTGGGCACACCAAAACTCAAATGGATACATAGGATTTGTATGGAGAAAAAAAATCACCCTAGGCATTTCCAATATACCATGAGGTGTAGGGAAACATAAATCTATGTTTAGTGTTCTATAATGTATTGAGTAATGGGGTAGTACCCATCACACAATGATTTATAAAAAATAGATCAGTACTTAGCCCATAATGACAATCACTAAGTTATTTTAAAATCACCCAATCAAAGTTTTTAAAATAATGTATTAGGAAATATAAAGTAAAGAAAATAAAATTCAAGATGTTTTACTTTATAAAATTACAAAAAAAAATACAAATTGTGATTGAAATGAAAATTTTTAGTGTCAAATGTTATCCAAGGTGCAAAAATAATTTATTCATTGTTAGATTAAATCCAAGGTAAAAAAAAAATTGACTCATGGTATCATATTTATATCCGAGGTTTGATTTTATGTATTTAAATTCCATGAATTTACATATATTTTTATGAAATCCTAAAAAGAGTCGAAAAAGTAGAAATCAATGTTCTAAAAAATATGAGATCACGAGAATGTTTAATGGTTATTTTAATTTAAGAATGAAATTATATAAACCACTAAACTATTGAAGTAATGATTTAGTCTATAGAATATAAAAATGTAATTTTAAAATAAATTAAAATACATAATTTTAAATCAAGGATAAATAGTAATAAATACTGAAATGTGTATATCTAGCTTGGATATGATTTATTTGGACTATTGGGTAGATATCTGAAGTTAAAATTTATTAAAATACATGTGAGTTATGTCACAATTGAAAATAGGATTATTTGATATACTATAACATGAGTAAAGTAGGGTTGGCATGGGTGTACTAAAACATTTTTTGACTGTGGTTGCATCCTAGTTAACTATGCTATCGATTTTTATGTTTCAAATATTGTAGTTGTCAGAGATGGTTCACTATTGACTATAGAAGTTGATTTTAGGAATAAAATTTCATACACATAAACCAAAGATAAGATCAAATACAAAGGTGGGAATATACTAAATAGTATCAAATCTATCTTTTTAAAATATCATGTAGTCTAAGTGTTATCTACATAGCCAAAAGTGGGTTCAAGCTAATGTAGTTATCCCTCCCAGAGTGAGAGCATGAATATTGATATTTTTATATGGATATAAAAATTAAATTAAATTGAATGATAAAAAATTAATGACATTTACCTCAAATAAAATTAATAGACTTATCTTATTAATTGTATAATAAACTATAATTGGTATTGGAAATATTAGTCCCATTTTTCTCAATGTGTAATAGAATTACCGAGTGATTCCTAGATTGAATTGAATAAAATTGATGTGTTTAAATATAGGAATGTTTAAGATATTTAATCTAAAACTAAATTGTATATATGAATGGGGGGGGACAATTTTAAACTTATAAAATTTGAAAATTTACCATTGGAGCACATGAAAGAAGACTAAACTAGTGACAAGGCTAAGTTATGACCCTGTCTTCCTAGTGTAGTTTTGTCCCGCAAGGACATAGACTATTTAGTTATAAATTAAAGTAACCTATAAGGATAATATGGGTAACTAAATGATGTTTCTAGTAATTTCAAGATAATAAATACAATAGTGAAGGATTTCATAGATATTTCAAGTTAACAAATTGGTTTATAGACCAAGTAACATAATAATGACTAGATTAAACATTTTCAAACACTCAATGATTAATTTTGAATGTATACACCATACACCATTAGATATTCATATGAGGGGAGGCCCGAAGAAGTGAAGGATGGAACCATAGAGATATAAGTGGCCATCTCATATGCATAAAGGGCACTGACTAACATAGAGACTTTATAGGTTATATGTTTATCCCTAAGTTGAAACATAATGGATTGAAAAGAAACACATATTGTCGCTATCATAGATATATGAAGTAGTATAAAAAAAATGATAATATATTATTAAGATAAACACACCCACAATGGTGGGTTAGACTACAAAGTTGAAAATTTTCAATAATCCATTTCCAAGTAATAAAATATTATAAACTAAGGATAACTTAGAGTTAAAACATGCATATAATGTGCATCCTCCTATAATGATATAAGGAAATTTAAGATATGATATTACTTATACACTTACAAGTTATATTTCCAAAAATATATTGTCAGATGACGTTCTTTGTGTACATACCGCACTCTAACCCAAGTGTGCAGAGTGAAACAGAATGCATGAACCCATAGATACTCAAAAAAAAGTGTTATCCACCTTACACATAGTCTTCTAGGACTCTAGATGAGGTTCAAGAGAATTGATGCCAATATAAATTATGGTGCACAAATTATATTATCATGGTGAAAGTGATGGTGTAGAGAATAATGAACTCTGTCCTAAGTAAGTTTTGATGATGAGTTCTCCACCACTAAGTAGTTGTGCCATCAAATATATGAATAATTTAATGGAACTAATAAATTTTAGAGTCATAGAAGGATTCCAATGACTTCACAATCTCATGGACTTCTATCTAACCATGAAATATCAGATCTTCATCTAACCTCATAGGTGACACTACCATAATTTGTACATGAAGAAGATGAAAAAAATTATTGTGTTTGTGGTACTTCTACAAAACTTATTATCTACTACCTATAGTGTCACATATCCTTCTAGTAAGTTCATATTCACCATGAGTACAATAGTCATAGGCATTAATGGTAGTTGTAAATATATATTATACATCCAACCAATGTAAGGTGCCATCTAGAGAGGGATAAAGGAATTCAGTACCCCAAGCTGTGACATTGTATATGTGCTTAATGTCTTCATCAAAATTTATTGGCTCAACATATGAAGGTCCTTGAGAATGGTCCAATGGATGACAATGCACTGCTCATCATTCTCAAAGTTGATATAACACTTTATTGAAGCTCAAATTGGAATTATTTACATAATAGCAAGGGTGACCCAATAGAGGTGCAAAATCATTAATTTCAGCCAATTGTATGACTTCAAATTCAATTTAGAAAGTGATACCTATGATATCCATAGTGGTATGTTTAAATACTCCAATAGGTAGAGAACAAGTCTTATTGGCCATAAAAAACACATGGGGAAAAGGATACAAAGTAGGGTTGGCCATCTTCCTTCACACATCCTTGGTGAGGACATTTATTTCAGCACTAGTATCAACTAAGATATATTTAATAACCCATTAATTAATAGTAGTTTTAACCAATATCTCTTTATCCCCTTCTAGACTAGGTTGGATATGACTCTTCTGCCACCTTACATAGTTTAATTGGTGATCCTCAGTATTCCTAGGCATATGATGCCTTCACCAATTTCACAATAGTGGTATACTATCCTCATAAATGAATCACTTGCACAACACATGGAACTCATCACACATTGAGTTATGATATTCATATATTTATTCATGTCATCATGTGTAGCAACATCACAATTCTTGAGGAACTAGATCTGTCCTTTCAGTTCTATTACCAAATTTATGGTGTCATGTAGCACTTACTTCCACTACTAAGCATCTAGATAATGAGAAGCATGAGGATCCTATCGTTGATCCTTTTTAATGGGCATGTTGGACATAAACTGGGATTGACTACCATTCCATGTAGTAATGTTATCTTTATGACTAGTTAAACTATCAGGGCACAGTCTCCATTGAGTCTTTTCAATACATATCATTTAGGAACCCTTTTCACTTCTATCCTTCATGATGGAAATATATAGGTCACGTCACTCCTCTAGATAGTGTTCATTTTTACAAAAGGAACATGTAGGATACATCAAGAAATGACATTGGTAGTGCTATGGGGAACCACACCTATAATAGGTTATTTGAGAAAATGTCCACCTCTATGTCCTCGGCCTTCACCATGACCTTTATATCCTCCTCCATTATCCTAGTTATTATATATAGGTTTCTAATATGTACCATGCATTTGTGCCTCATAGATTTCACTAATAAGATGGTAATCTTTGGTACTGTGAGTGTATGCATTGCATATCTTAAATTATGTAGATACCTTTGATTGAGTGGGACATTGAAGTAGATGGAAATCCCTCATGTCATGATCTTCCTAGAAAATTTTACAAGATTTCTTCATCATGGCTCAAATGCTTTTTAAATGACAATTACTCTGATTATAGCCTTTAGATTCATATTCCACACACCACAAGAAACTATGAGTGTCATGAACATTATGTGCAATGAAACTTTTTATATTATATGCCATAGAATCAATATGAGCCTCCATGAAGGGACTAATCCCTATTTTGATGCTTCCAACAACTTTAGCATGAAGGAAATCTTCCAAGGCCTCATGTAAGTTGGTAAAATTATTTTGTACTAAGGTGTGGCATAAGGGAAGAAATAAGCCTCCTATGAACCACTGGGTGTGTCAAGAGATGTTTACATCAAAAGAGATATTGGAGAAAAACATCTTGAAATACTCATAATTCTAATGCATGATCTTAGTTATTTGTTTATTAATGTCCTTTAGGACAGCAATGTTCTACTATTTAAACTCTAGTATATTGAATTGCTAGAGAAATGTCACTTTGAGTTTTTCATAATTCACCACAACCTATTACAGATCAAATTTATGGTACCACTTATGAGCACAGTCCAAAAAGGTGATAGTAAATTGATTCACCTTTTGGATAGAAGAGTTAATGCCACGTGCTCACCAAATAAGTTCACACTCATGAACATGTTTTGTAACATTCTCCACACCATGATACTCAAACAAGTGGAGTGTCATCTCAGAACACATAGTGGGATATTGAGGATATTTCAATGGGGTCTATTGTGTGGCACTTCATGTCCCTCCTAAATTTTTTGGGTGAGGTCCATCACTTTCTCCTATGCCTCCTCTTGTTCATCTGACTGAACCACCACCGGTACCAACTCTTGCTCCTCCTATAGTAATAGAAGAACCTAATATATTAGGCACTAAAGTAGGATGATTAACTATAGATAGACCAATACTTTGCCCACTAGTTATGCTTGGTCCACTGGGAATTCTAAATTGGGCCATAGAATTGTTTGTTAAAGAAAAATAAATGGTTAATAAACCACTATCTAAATTATGGTCTACAAAAGTATTTCTAACAAGTTCCATTTTATATTCAACATTATTTGTATCCCAATTGCATACAAAGATGTCATCTAACTCAAAATCACGATCATGCATTGTGGGTGGAGAAATAGAACTGTGCAAATTGGGTTCTTAAGTCACCACTACCTAACTTACTTCTCCCATGCATACTATTTTTGGCATTGGGTATGGTCCTATGGTTTGGGATTCCTTACTATACTCTTTCACTTCTATATAGACCCTTACAACACTTCTTAATTCATCCCCTCCCCTCCCTGGATTGATTCCACTCATAACCCTTTACTAAGATTCATCATATTTATGCTTCTATAATTCTTGTTGACTGGATACCATGTCGAACCAATAATTTTACATTAAAGGGTGCCCCTCCATTTCTACATCAACTAAACTACTCATGTGAGAGAGATTTTAGTTATGCATGGATAAAATATTAAGTCGATAATATACTAAGAACTTATTAATCTCCAATAGAAAATTTCTAAGATATATACCATATGGTTATCGAAGGAAGTGAAACATGGATTCCTCTCAATATAAATATGTTAAAACTACATACTAAAAAACATAACTAATCAAAGTTATGAACCACCAAACATTAATTGCACACATCCAAGATTCTCCCAATTGGTGTAAAGATGATTGATACTCTAGTGACCAAGTTGTCTTCTATCCATAGTTCCTAGATCAGTCTTGTGCATATGCCAAAATCCAAGCATCAAGGTGAATAAGTAGTTATGAAAAAAAAATCTCATAAAGTGAGTTATATAAATTTTGTTATACCCATATGCATGTAGATATTCTTGGTTCAATAAATGTTAATCCAAATTTATCTTCTTCTCTAGTAACCCATTATTCAATATTCTCCAAAGACAGTCATTCAAGCATTTTTCACCATCATACAAGTAAGTACTATGAATTTTGATAATGGAACAAAAATGTTGGGTTTATTTTCATTTAAATGGGCATTAATTTATAAAGGATTCTTCCCAAGTGATAATATTCCAATGTAGTAATGCATTGGCATTTCATGCAAGAACAAGTTCTCATACACTCCCCTGAAGTACGTAGTGTGGGACCAATTCTTGCTATTTTTGTTATACAAAGGTGTGTTTGTAAAACTTCTTAGTCAAGGGATTTAAAACACATACATAGTGCTAATATAAATCTATTGGCTATACCTAACTTAGCAAATGTGTTCATTACTTAATGATAAGAAAGAATATGGCATGAATGATAACACATAACATCAATTGCATAGATAAATGAATATCAATATTATGTCAACACATACTTCATTCATCATATTCATAAGTGATATTAATGTATACAATGATCAAAATTACAATATGAACCAATGTATATAAACTCATTAATAACATCCAACTGAACAACAACATTAAAAAATACAACATGGGGGTATTTATACTTGGTTTTCCCTGACCAAGTAGCTATAAAAGTAATTAAAATCAAGATGACTATCCAATAGTAATCAATACATTTGAGTGTGATAACCTTTTAAATTAACTTCCTATGGAACCAATCATTTGTATGAGTGGATCCTCCTACAACAAGTCAATATTTTTTTTTAAATAATAAAATTATAAAATGAGTAGAAGCAGTGAATGGATTATATTGATCATAGACCACTTTGAGGGGGAAACCTCCTTTGAGAAAGATTAATACAAATAACTCTTGGATGCCTTCATTGACCTTAACACTTACTTATATATGAATTCTAATCTAATCGACTACTACTTCGCATGAATGTGGGATGAAATAAAATGCTCATGGGACAACTTACAAAGTATATGCATCCATAACAAATTCTAAATAACAAAGTAAAGAGAAGAGATATCATGGAGTCATAACATCTGCACTCTTTTAGAAAAAGATTTATCCTCAAAGCTTCATATGTGATAATTGGTGTTGAATCTAAAATAGTGGTTCCCATGTTTCATCCTTTGGTTACATTCTATGCCTTACAACCTCAGTGATGGAGAGGGACCATAGTTGGCATGTGCACCTACCCAAGATTACCTCTAGCTCAAGAAACATTAATCTTTCATTATCATGTTCTAGTTAAATAGTCTGCAATATGATTTTTGTGATAATAACTTTCTTCAGACAAGAGACATGAAATACTAGGTGAACTCAGGAAGAAGGTGGGAGCTCCAATTTATAGGTAATAGACCCAATCTTCTGAAGAACCTTATAGGGCCCATAAAACATGGGATTTAGCTTATTATTCCTTTTGAGCTTTAGGGATGATTTATTGTAGGGTTGTAGGCAAATAAAAACCATATAAGTTACTTGAGAAGTGTGCTAGGGATTGGTGCTAATCCACCTATTACTTCATTCAATTTTATACCATATGAAGATTATCATATAGGGTACTAAGGATCTAATCCTGGGTTTACAAAATCATGTCAACCACTTGAACTGATGAACTATTGGGGGTGTAGGAAAGGAGCACTAGTGGGAATTGACCGTAGATTACTTCATTAGAAGCCATTTTCATTGAAGTGTGGTAAGAGTTATTGTACCACCATTCAATGAGACACAAACACTTTTCACATTCATGTTGTTTATAGGTGAAGCAATTAATAAATATTTCCAAGCATTTGTTGATAATTTTAGTCTAGCCATCTGATTGTGGATGATACATGAAACTCATCTTTAGTTGGGTGCTAGTGCGTCAAAATAGTTTTGTCCAAAAATAGTTGGTGAAGATTGCATCATGATTTGAGACAATAGATGAAGGAATGCCATGAAAATAGTAAATTTGGTCCCAGAAAATTTATGCCACTATGGAGGTTGTATAGGGACGGATGAGGGCAAAAAATGACTATATTTAGAGAAGCATTTAACCACAACCAAGATCACCATTTTCTCTCTAGATTTAGGAATCCCCTTAAGTAAATACATATAAATCTATATCCAAATCCTATTAGGGATGGGTAAGGGTTCAAGCAACCCAAGGATGAGTGTTTTTTCACCCTTGTTGTGTTGGCAAGTATCACATTCAACCAACATCTATTAAATTACCTTTTTATTTCCCTTCCAAAAGAAGTTGCATCATGCCTACTCATAATTTTTGAGAAACCTAAGTGCTCTATAGATGGAGAAGAATGGAGATCATATAATATAGCCTACTAATGATCTGTGCTCTAGGGAAGCACCAGATGACCCTTATATCACATAGAAGCACCATCCCATGAATAATATGGTACAGTCAAGGTTAGTGGCCAAATATTAAATGATTTGAGATAATGAGTATTCATTGACATACCCCTATTTTGAAACATCCAACCAAATCATAATACACATAGAAATAGATAAAAGGGAAACTTGGTCTATAAATGTGCGAGAAAGAGCATCAAACACAATATTATCCTTACCCTTATTATAAGTGATCTCACAGTCATAACCCATGAGTTTGCTAACCCATTTCTATTGTGATGGGGTGGAGACCCATTTTTATAAGAAATATTTTAGACTCTGGTGATTAGTTTTGATGCAAAAATGATTTCCTAATAAGTATGGCTGCCACTTCTGTACAACATGTGAAATGGCCATCATTTTCTTCTCAGAAGTATAGAGCACTAATTTCATGACAGAAAGGGTATTGATGGTGAATGCAATAGGGAATTCTTCTTGGGGGAGAAGAACATCAAGTCTTTTTCCATAAGCATTACTCTCAATCGTGAAGGTCTTTGCAAAATTTGGCATAGCTAGAATAAGTGTAGTACACATACCTTGTTTTAATTTTTCAAATGCACACTAAACAACTTGTGTCCAAGTAAAAGCATCATTTTTCAACATAGATATTAGTCGAGCTATAATATTCATATAATCCTTGACAAAATTTTGATAGTATCTACTTAGTCCCAAAAGACCATGGAGGCTCTTGAGTGTCTGAGGATGCGGCCAATTTGTCATGGAAACTATTTTTTTATGATCCACCTAAACCCTTTGTGCTGAAAAATATGCTTAAGATACTCCATTTCATCTTGGCCAAAATTACATTTGGAATTTTTTCACAACTATGATGGTTAGAGAGAAGTTGTAGTGCAAGCTTTAGATGTTGGACATTATCAGACCATGTTAAACTATAGATGAGGATATCATTGAATAAGATTAGAATGTATTTATGTAGGTAGGGAGGGAATATTTTATTCATAAATGCCTAAAATATTGAAGAAAAAATAGTGAGGCCAAAGGTCATGACCAAAAACTCACAATGGCCATCGTGTGTGCAAAAATATGTCTTAGGGATATCATCATCATGAAGCTAGATCTGGTGATATCCATAGCAGAGATCCAACTTGGAGAAAAAATGAACACCATAAATCTCATCAATAAAAAGGATTAGGAACTTATTATTGATTGTGAGGTGATTAAGTACATGGAGATCAATGTATAGGCACAATGACCCATATTTTATCCTAACAAGGATAAATAGTGAACAATATGGGTTGGTACTGGGTCAAATAATGCCTTGTTTTAGTAAGGCTTGAATAAGCATCTCGATCTTGGTATTTTTATGAAATGGGTAGTGATAAGGCCTAATGTTGAGAAGAATGCTTCCAAAAGGTAGCTAAATATGATGGTCCTATAGCCATGCAGGTGAAAGTCCCACTTGTTTGGCAAAGACATGTGCATACCTCTGCATAATGGTTTATAGATCATAAAGAGTAGTAGAGACTATTGATGGTTACATTTGAGTAAAATGGAGATGGGAAATCACACCATGTAATGTGAAATTATGATGCTAAGAGATCCTAGTTGTAAGCCTTTCAATGTGTGTTTTTTACCATTGTCTAAAAATTGCATCCAAAGTTTTGCAAAATCCCATAAGATGGGTCAAAGTGTGTGTAACCGCTAGGCTCCCAAAATAACAACACGTCTACCTAAGGTTAAGGCAAACATGGTGGAGTATAAGTTATAATATCCAATAGAGATACACACATTATGACACTTCTCTTTGCAAGGTAATGTGCCTGCATTAGCAATCATGACTTCAAAGTTGGAGCAAGGATGGATAAAAGAATCATCCTATTTGGTAATCTAAGGGTAAATTAAATTATGAGTGCTACCTGAATCAATGAGTATTGTGAAAGGGATATTATTGAAGTAACCCCTAACCTACATGGTTTATGTGGTATTGACTCCTAACAAGCCATGGAGAGAGATCTCTAGTTGGTCTTCCTAAGAAGCAAGTTCCATAATCATTTGAGCTTATTTTAGAGCATCTATTGTATCTTGAACATCTTTCCAATCTTTAGGTTTTGGTAGAGAGTCCTGATCTAAGAGGTAGTGATTATTATTAACACATCGATGTCCCTAAGTGAGTTTATGGTCATAGTTATAACATAATCCTTTTTCTCTATGGGCTTGCATCTCTGCTTCCATTAAATGCTTGATAGGATTAGTTCTAGGGGATAATATAATTTGATATTTTCATGGAGTTATATTTTTTAATAGAGAAAAATTGGATTTAAATCACCTCTAAGTTGCAATCTTGTCCTCTACCAACTTATCCGAGCCTAAGGCTTCCATCATCATGTTGGGATAGAAAATTTTCACCTTAGTTCAAATTGCATCCTTTAGTCTATTAAGAAAGTAACTCCTAAAGAAGTCAACAGATAATCCCTCTATGTGATTGGCCAGTGTTCAAACTTTGTTTGATATTCTCTCACAGTTCTTATTTGGAAAAGTTTAGTGAGTGATCTAGTGAAGTCATCAAAAATAGTAGGGCCAAACCATTTTAACATAAGGGAGCAAAAACCAATCCATATGGGTTCATTATGAGCCTTGGTATACCAACAATACCATTGAAGGGATTTAATTTCCAAGTGAAAGGATGTAAGTGGGACCTTGTTGGCATCAAAAGTATTATGCAGACTAAATTATTGTTCTACCTGATAGATCTATCTAGTTATATCTACACCATTGAATCAAGGTAAATTAAGATTCAACCCATGATAATAACTAGAAGAAGAAAACCCAATGTCTGAAGAAGACTCTGAATGTCATATGTTGTTCATGTTGGTATGTTGAAGACTAAGGCCAATATTTTTCTCATCAAGATCTTTGATGTGGGTCTTGAGGGTGGTAATTTCATCTTCCATGTTTTTTTCACCTGTTTGGGCTACTACCATGACCCGAACAACAATTTTTTTTGCAATGGATAGGAAAACTAGAGTTAAGACATGTTTAGTAAGGAAAGTTTGTATTTGGAAAAATGGAAGGGGTCAAGGGGATTTTAATTTTTTTTTGCATAGTGGGAGTATGATTGACAAAGGTGAGGGTAGTTTTAGGAGTGAAAATAAAAAACTAGAAAATTTTCTAGAGAGGGTCAAAGGAGTAGAATGAGATGATGAACACAATGGAAAATTTTTGAGGTAAATAGACAAAAATAAAAGTTATAGTAAATCTCAAAAAAAGGGAAATTTCAAATTTATAATAATTATTAGTGGAATAAAGATATGGAACCTCAAGGAATAAAATGTAGGGAATGGAATTTTAGGTGTCCAAATAAATTTTGAGGATCAACGGGGCTACAGATGGAGAGATATTGTAAAAAATTGAAAAATATTTCTCTTTTTCTTCTGATTTTTAATTTCTATTTTCTATCTCAAAGTAAGTCCTTTGAGAGTATACTAATAATCTATGTATGGTTGTTAGATTTTGGTTTTTATCAAATATCTACTTGTAAGTCCTCTAATAGTCTATGGATACTATACTAATTGATTATTTTGAGTCTACTAGAAATATTATGAAATTGATTAAAATGGACCCCAAGATTTAATAAATACCTGAGGGTTTTACAAATATCACTCTAGCCACAAATTCTATCTAAGTGAGTACCACTCTCTAAAAAAAAATGGCCATGGATTTACCTCTATGTGATAGCTCTTGGTTTTCCTCGCAGATGAGAACTACTCAATCAGGAAGTGGCCATTGCCCATTTTTCTAGTAGGTCCTCTCAATGGACCAGATACTTTTGGGTTCCTATGGTACTCCTCACAATGAGTTTTAGGGCTTTCACCCAAGCACTTCCCATAGTTATGCAGCAAGTTTTTTACCTAGACTTGAAATAGATTATTGTGTTAGAAGAAAATACTTAAATAAACTATGCAGTAGAATAGAGTTTTTTCTAAAAATTTATTATGAAAAATAATAGAGTGAAGAATTTCTAGAAGAAAAAAATTGGCCATAGAAATTTCTCTGATACGAGATGAGAGGATGCTCTTACAACAACTCAATAAAAATGCATGAAATAACATAATTATAAAATGACTAGAAACACTGAATAGATTATACTGATCACAATCCACTTCGAGGGGGAAACCTCCTTTGAGCAAGCTCAATAAAAATAATTCTTGTATGCCTTCATTGGCCTCAATAGTTACTTATATATGAATTCTAATCTAATCAACTACTACATCCCATGAATGTGTAATAAAACAGAATTCTCATGGCATGACTAAAAAAGCATATGCATCCATAGCAACTACAAAACTAAGAAAGTAAAGAGAAGAGATATCATGATTTTATAGCATTATACCCCTCTATTCTCTCTTGATGATGGATAATCATCTCCAAGTTCCTTTCTTTATATAGGCTAGCGTAGGATTCACACGTGACTTATTCTCTTTCATCCCTATGAACCGCTCCATACTTATTCTCTTCTTTATATGCTCTTCCCAAATATTCCACTAATTTTTGAGTCCTTTGATCTTGGGTTATCTATTTAACATTGATATTTATTCCATAAGACTTGATCCTTCTACATCATAGGCTCACATCCCATGGTATTTCATTCCGTGATTTTTTTTATTATGCCTCTCCATGTTGGTTATTCCCAAAAAGGACTTAACCAAAATTAGGGGCCCAACTTGCTACCAAGCTATTAAACATAAAAAAATAAAACTATTACCCTCCCATAATATTTTCTTTTCTATATATAAGTATGATATTCAATGGTCCATGTCCCCTCTTACCTCTACCTCTCTTTCTATTACTCATGCCATTATCCAATCTCCTCCTTCCCCTAAATCTGAAAAGATGGGAATAGAGATTTTAAGAGCCTCTACTAAACTATAGATCTTTAACGGAATCACGTCTAATAAATATTCACTGGGATCCAAATTTTTAGTATTGTATTTTGAAAATGTTATATCTTTTAGCAAGGTTTCATCTGTATTAGAATTCTTCTCCTCATTTGATGTGTTATTAACAAAAATAATGTTGGATTAAGTCGATTATTGAAAAGAATATTATCTATATAGGAAATTTTCATATATAATAACTAGTTTGATATTTTGATGATAGAAATTTTTATGTAGGATTTCAAATCAAGGAAATTTTCAATTATGTATAATTTTAGAGAATCAATTTCATGGGAAATTACATGAAAAAGTTTTGATTTGGTTTAAAACCAATTCAAGGTAGGATCTATCTTATAAATCTCATAAATAAATGATTGTGTTTTTTTTTTTTCAATAGTATTATGTTATTTCATGGCTTGGATTCATTGAATTCCTATAAATAAAGGTATATTAATGACCTATGATGTCACTTTACATTAAATGACTTTACATTTATATTAAGATCACCTTTCTTTCTTTAAATGGATCTATAGGTTGTTAATAGTTCTTGATACCTACCCAATATGTTCCTCCTCTTATTTTTTTTAATGGGTGAGTTTAACTAACATGAAAAAAATATGTCATGGTCACATCAACTTGATCGACCCCACCACACCAAAAAAATTTAGCACCACCCTAACCACTAGAATAACTGGCTAGGATACAGTCACCACCAATGAACATAACCATAGAAAACATCACTATCATTACCCACCTAACTAAAACATAAGTAGTCACCATGAATCAGTGAGCATGTAGTCACTGCTAGTTTAATCTCCTCCTTTGACTATCACCATGAATGAAACCATGGGTGATTCTCTGACCCTATTATCCTACCTGATTCTCCCTCCACCAAAACACACAATACACATGCCATCAATTCAAACTCACCCTTTAAATTAGAATCAGATTTTTATAAAGATGGTTAATGCCCAAAAATTGTATATCTATTAGTGTGTGGATATATAGACCACACAAGAAGTAGAAACATGATATTGGGTGGACATAGTTAGTCACACCCCAACACCTCTACCAATAACTTGGTATATGCATCAAGAGTGTAAAATGGAAACCAAATATTAGGCACAACATCAAAAATATTTTTTTCAAATTTTTGTGTTTGAAGATAATAATCTACTAGTACATAATTCCTTGAAGAAAATAAAAAAATTTCTATGTCTTGGATGAGAAAAGGATTTATAAACTAGAGTTTAATCATCATCTCATCAATAGGTTGAACAAGACTTGGATCTCACACTATGCAGTTACAAAACCAACAAAAAAGAACAATTTATTAATCATCCATGTAATATAACAGCCAATGATATGACAGAGTCATGTAACATTGATAGTGATAGAGATCTTGATCTATAAGGTTTCATTAAGCTACATTGTGAAGGTGAACCCAAACTAGTGTAAAGTGTAGAGTAAGTGGAAGAGGATAAATTATGCAACATAAACATTTCATAAAATGAAGGAAAGTACATTCTTGAAGATAATGTTCCTAGTGGATTAGGCAAGATATAGTAGGGACCTTTGTGAAATATTTAAGGAAATATTGGGACAGAGTTGGACCCTAAGCTTGCAATAGTGGGAGATTACTTAGGATAAGAGTAAATATATGAGGCCTTAAAACTATTAAGATATTAC
The DNA here is from genome assembly GCA_037957365.1 of Torreya grandis. Taxonomy (NCBI): domain Eukaryota; kingdom Viridiplantae; phylum Streptophyta; class Pinopsida; order Cupressales; family Taxaceae; genus Torreya; species Torreya grandis. The sequence goes on along the minus strand of JARHVA010002159.1, from coordinate 149,223 downwards.
CAAGATGTGTTTACAAACAAATTATTGTAGATAAAAATCATAGATCCATCTCTAAGAGAAATGCACATAGAACTAAAAGATTGTGTGGACCCTATCAAAAAGTGACCTTACAGGCTCAATATCAAAGTAAAGGCCAAAATTGATTAATTTCAAGAAGATGGAATTATTTATCTAGTTTAAAAGGAAAAATGGGTGAGTCCCATGGTTGTTCAACCTAAAAAAACAAGAGAAATTTTAGTGTGTGGGGACTACCATGCACTCAATGATGCTTGTGTTAATGATCCATTTACAATTCCTTTTATAGATGAAGTGCTTGAATATGTGGTTAGGCATGAAGTATATTCATTTAAATATAATTTTAGTGGATATCACTATATTCTCATTACCAAGGAATATTAGGCTAGGACCACCTTGCTACTGAATTTGGATCGTTCACATACATAGTAATGTCATAGGGTTTAAAAATACACTTTCTATATTTTTTAGAGCTATGGTAAACGAACTTTAATATTTCATTCATGATTTAGTGGAAGTATATTTGGATGATTGGTTTGTCTTTTCTTTGTTTAAATAACACTCATCAAAACTAAGACTGATGTTGACATTTATGCATCACTTTAAATTTAAAAGAAGTGTTTATTATTTACACCTTTTAGTGTCTTGTTGGGCCATGTTTTATGTAATGATGGTATTTTGGTCAAATCAAATAAAACTATTATTATAGTAGGAATTCCACCTCCTACTAACTCAACTAAAGTGTCCACTTTCCTTGGTCAGACGTGATATTATGGAAAGTTTATAAAATGGAATGCAACTATATCTATGTCCATGGAGAAATTATTATACAAGGATAGAAAACTAAAATAGACACTATAATTTTAAGAAAAAAACATTGAGTTAAAGACAATATTTATAAAAACACTAATCTTGGTATTTTTTGACTGGAAGAAGCCATTTCATGTACATGTGGATGCTTCTTGCACCTCACTAGGAGTTGTCTTAGCGTAACTAGGCAAATGTGGGTTAGACCACACAATAAATTTTGATAATATGAAACTATAAAATACAAAAAATAATTACATGACTAAAGAAAGAGAAGTAATAGCCATGGTATTTGTATTTCAAAATCTTTGCCATTACTTATTGGATACTACTTTTTAGTTCTTCATCAATCACTAGACATTGTGATACCTAGTTAATAAGCTAATGTTGGGAGGACATATATGAAGATGGTTTATGATATTTCAATAATTTAAATTCCATATTAATGCTAGGTTATGATGAGATAATGTGGGGATAGATCACCTCAACAAACTTCATAATGAGGAGGAACTAAATGAACTTGAAGATGAATCTTTAGATGCGTATTTATTTAGAAGTTATATAGTTCCTAATAATATGGAAGAAATTAAAAATTTCTTGGAACAAGGAAATTTTGATATGCATTAAACTAAGTAGGATAAGAAGAAAATGGTTACCCAAGAATAACATATAGACTTATTAATGGATTCTCAAAAAATATTGGCAAAGATGATGTATTGTGCAAAGTAGTTATAAAGCATAAGTGAGAACAAATTCTCAAAAAATATAATCAAATAATTACATGCGATAATTTTTTAAGAGAGGTCACTGCAAGGAAAATACTAAAGAGTGGTCTTTGGTGGCCTATGTTATTTCAAGATGCACATAGAGTTGTTAAACACTACAACATCTATGAGTGAATGGGAAAGTCAAACCGGCATAAAAAAATGTGTTTCATACCCATGCTTGCATAACATTTCTTTGAACAATGGGGAACTAATTTTTTTGACCTTTAAGTCCTCTAAGTAAGCACATTCATTCTCAATATATTATTATTATGATAGATCATTTCACTAAATGGGTGGAAACTACTACCACTCCAAGATTCATTATGAAATATGCTAACAAATTTTTATATGAAAACATCATTAAAAGGTCTAGATGTTCATTTAGGCTAGTAAGAAAGAAAGGCATGCATTTATTGAATAGTAATATCAAGAGTCTCACTAAAGAATTCATGACATTGCACCATAAAATAATGACTTGACATTCATAGGAAAATAATCAGGTAGCAACATCCAATATGGTATTGGGTAAGATGTTAAGAAAAAATTTATAATATATAAATAGATGATTTGGAAGACCAAATTCCTTCAATTATATGGGCCTATAGAACACATTACAAGAAAGATACAGGGTTCACTCTCTTTCAATTGGTATATGGAATTGATATAGTAATGCCTATGGAGTTTATTATTCTTAGTTTTCACATTGTGATGGTTATGATATTAGTAGATCAAGATCCATTAAAGGAATGGTTGATGGAATTCGCAAAGATAGAATAAAATAGATAAATGGCATAGTGGATACAACAAATTAACAAATAGAGTTAGAAAGCTTGGCACAATCACAACTTATGATCTATTCAATTTTACTTGGAGTAAAAGGTATTACTTTATGAGAGCATATTTAAGGCATTCTCATACAAACTATGCATTAGATGGAAACAACCCTATTTCATTCTTGAAGTATCACCATAGGGTACCATAGTGTTGAAATATTTGTAGGGAAACATATTACCAAGATGTATAAATGGTTGTAGGCTTATGTCATATCATATTTAATCTCTATCATTCAATTAAAAGTTTGTGTGGGTGATGAGTATCACCATGTAGTTAGGATTTTATTTAATGTTGTTTATTTATATTTTATTTGTGTATGTTAAAATGTTTGTATAACATGTTCATTATAGGGAAACACATTGAAACCACTAAGAAGTAGTTATCATCACAAGGTGCAATCACATTCCAGAGGTAGTTCCTAGAAGATATTTTAGTACAACTACATCAAGAATTTTAACTAATTATAGGAAGGAAATGATAGGATAGGTATGGTGAAAAAAAGGCCAACAGTTAGGTCAAACAATTAATGATGTAGTGTTTAAAAAAGATTTCATTTTTTTGAAACAGATTTAGTAGTAAATTAAGAAGTGGATTCATCAAACAAAATGATTAGTTGGAAGGAAAAATACTAGCATATAATAACTACCAATTAATAGAATAAAATATCTGAAGCACTAAATGTCCATGCCAAGGAGAATAAATAATATTAATTGAAAAATTAACATTCTTGTGTAAGCAGTCAATGCATTCAAAGTAGGTGGTGACACAAAATTAGGTGCCAATAGATATAGAAAACTAGGGTATGAACAACCCCAAAACATTACAAAATTTAGCTAATAAGAGGCTTATATGATCTAATTTTAGAATACATATTGACAAATACATTTTAAACTAGAGCACAATGAATTAAATAAATAATTCATTCTAGCCACCAATCAGACCATAGAGAGGGTTAATTATTGATTATATTATCAACTACACAAAAAGAAGAATTTAGGATTGGGTTAGGTCTTCAAAAAACTAATTATAATTATCTAGATCTATTTGATTTTATATACATTGTAGAAACTAATTTTATCTCCCAAAATACTCAAGAAGTAGCACAAGCAGGAGCCCTCACACTTAGACATACATTATGAGGCTCTGACATTGAAAGATTGTTTAATATACCTACATTTGGGTAGTTAGATGAGATCATGATGACTTTATTGAGAACATAAAATCAAGGGGTTCTCCATATAGCTCAAGATGTTATAATTTGGATCACTGCACACACCATGGCATGAATCATTAGCATTCCAAATCATGGAAAACCTCTCCTTCCTTATAAGTCTACACCACCACCAATATATTTAAATATTATGGAGAAATATACCACAATGGTAGGGTGAGTAACACCCATTTAATTAATTTAGGATGCTTCATTATGCATAATGGTACAATACATCATGAAAATATTTTTTCAAACCACCAAGCAATAAAAATAAGTGACAAGAGGCATAATTGATATTGTCTATCATATGACAAATCTAAGAAATGAATTCAATTATCCTAATGTTTTGGCATTCAATCTCACCTCTAACATATAAAAGGTACTTGCGGGAAGCACAAAGACATTTTAATACTAATTATTGGTTCTTTAATTATGTTTCACTTAGTGGAAATCTTTATTGGGTCCAGCTAATGTAACTACAAACTTTTGTCTTGGTAATGCCTTCATAAATATCACATGGACCAAAATAAGGCAATATTATGAGTAATTGGGTGATTTAACACATGGTAGATCTAATCCCTATCCTTGATCCAAACACACCCTAGGATCCCACAAGATGTAATATAATATTTAGGACAACATACTTTAGTCACTAAATTGCATAATGGAATTTGGATCAAGGTTCATGAGTTGGCTACTCCAATTGTGACCCAATTTCCATTTATAATTTCAATTATTGAACCAAAGGCTAAAATTTACACATAAAATTTTTTATTTTTGAGGTAGGTTCTACCATTTCAATCCATTTCTCTCTAAGCACAAAAATTAAAAGTGGAACAAACACCCTCACAATAACAAATACAAGCACATGCTCCACCATCACAACTAGCACATCTACAATCTTTGTCAAAACAATTCCTATCTCAAGAATCCTCACCACCACCACCAAATATAATAACCCATCAAATAAATTTATGGCTCAAGAATCCCATGGTTCTAAGGGTACCTATTGATTGTGATCTACCTGAGTTGGGGCTAGAACAATAGGAAGTGTTCCAATCAATGTTGAAATACATTGTAAAATATGTGTATGATAAAGAGGAGAAGAAGGAGTTATTTTTTTAGAAATTAGTACACACTTTACAAGTGTAAAATAACATAAAAAAGACCTTTTATTTGATATTACTCAACCACCTCCTATTCTCATTGATATTGTAGAACAAGAAACAACTTGAAGTAAGTTGGAGGCTATGATATTTTAAATAGAACTAACCATAGGATCATCAGCTCGGTAGATGTTGGATTTACCTAAAGAAGGTAGTCATACACTAGTCTTATTCTAATGAACATGCACACACACTTCTACTAAATCATCACAAACTCTATGGGAAAGGATGGTGTCTTTTTGAGAACGTACAAAAGAAAGTTGTACACAATGGTCTCAAGAAGCACAATAATAACCTCATCCCTAAGTTCCAAATAAGAAAATGTAAATTCTCAAGAAAACTCTCAGGTCTCTAGCTAAATATAAGAAAAATAAATTGGTATGAAAAGGCTAGTCGGGACAATTACAATCACCTAAAAATACTGAGTCAAAAATTGAGCTCATAAAACTAAAGCTGATGGGGAACCCATAGATACAACTATGACTAAGGCATTAGTTAAAAAAAACTACATAGGACACACTTAACCCTATTGAGGTGAAGGAATAAGAAACTAAAAATAAAAAATATGAACAAACACAACCAATACCAATGTAAGAGACATAACAAGAAGTTGCACAATGTCAACGAAAAAGTAACAAGATATAGGCATTGAAATACAAAATAAGTATGAGGAAATAGAGGATATGTGTAAGTAATTTGAAGATACTAAAGCTATAAGGAAAAGGGATGAGGATTCATAGGTTTTATGGAAGCAAGATGAAGAAATTGAAGCTATAAGGAAGAAAGGGAAGGAAGTAAAATTTGTGCACAAGTAGGCTAAATAATTAGAGGTAAAGAAAAAAGAATGAGACAAAGTCCAATGGAGACAATAAAAGGTGAAATATGCACAAAAAAAAGGAAGGATAAATAATCTCATTCTAAGGCTATTAAATAACATCTTACATGTGAATAAAAAACACAAACATCCCAAGATAAAGCTTAGGTCAAAGATGAAGCCAAAGATAAAGCTAAGGCAGATGCTAAAGCCAAAGATCAAGATGATGCTAAGTCTAAGGTTGAAGAAGAAGTTTAAATTTCAAACTAAATTTGATGTTAAGACCAAAGTTAAAGTAGAAACCCAAGCCAAATAACTCAAAGATGATAAATAATAGGCAGAAGTAGCAATCACAACTCACACAAAGGCCATGTAAGAAGCATTATAGATCTCTAGCCAATGGTTATGGGATGTCCTTGCTACATCAACATGAAAAAACACTTTATTGATTTCCTTATCTCAATTCACACCTTCTCCTAAGAAAACTAAGACCACATCCATGGCACTTGCTACCACTATGATGAAAACATCATTAGATGTAACCCAATTACCACTATTAAAATAGTTTGAAGGAATAACCACCTTACAAGAATCAATTATGAAAATGGACTTAGATTTGGATTACGACATCCTAAGTCTATGTGAAGAAAATTATAGAATGGAAGAGTAGTTGTAAACTATGTGGCAATTGATAAATAATGTTTGTCCCACCCTGGTTATGTAAGTATAGGGTGATCAAGTCACGTTAACAGATAAATAAATCACTGCTCTATTGATAGAGATTACAAAGAATTTGGGAGATATAAATAAATTATTTGCAGTATGCATATAAGGGTAAGCACTCAGGAATGAAACAAAAGTCATATGTAAAATCTTTGATGAATATGAGCGGGTCCTAGACTTATTATGAGGCAAGCCAAGCATATATCCCATGATATGTTGAGTTAGAAATAACATCTTAATGAATCCTTGGATACTATGAAACTTAAATTTTCCACTATAGATAAAGCTAAAGTGGTATTAGAATATCAAATGGTAACTACTAAAAACATGAGCAACATGTTCAGATAATTATTGGATTCCACAGATGGTTCCATACATAAGTTATAAGTATGGCATAATGAAACAATGCATAACACTTTTGAAACCATCCAAGCCCAAAGGATAGAAAATAGATTGGATGAAATCATCTTGGATATTCAGATGAAGTTATCTAATGATGAGGCATTTCTCACAATTGTAGATGATGATGATCTACAAAATATGATGATGATATAGGTATCATTGTGCATTTTGCTTTCCATGGTATGATAAGTGCTCACATATTAGAAAATGCTCAAATATGATCTCTCTCAAGTCAATCTAGCACTTTCCTAGATATTATACAAGTCCCAATTCATTCATATGTAACAACTCTAACAAATCATATAGGATATGATGTTGGATACAAAGGAACAATCTCAAAAACTACCAGTAACATTGGGTACATCACAAACTAGTGGGTTAGTAAAAGGAAAAACACAACAACCTAAGTAACCACTCATTAAAACACCTCCATAGCTTTAGTATTAAATGATTCACACTTTATTTTTATGATTTTAGGAATATTTTAGTTTTTTGTAAGAACGAGTCCAAATGGAAATTTTGGTGCAAAATGGAGCCTTGGAGAGATATTGGTGACTCAAAATTATTTTTTTTAGGTTTGGTATGATGTCAAGATGCCATCCATGGAGATATACTTGCTTGATGAGGACAAATTCATGATTTGACACTTTTAAGCAAGTTTATCCTACTGAGACCAAAGAGGTTTCAAAACATTTAAGGAGTTACTTGATGGTTTCCACTAAGATGTTAGTTTGGAAATATTATAAATAGATGAAAGGTGTCAAAGAGTGGAAAAAGAGATTATTTCAACATGATATGATGGTCAAGAGTGAAATTTTTCATATGATAAGCCAAGTCAAAGTACAACTTTCAAGAGCAAGATAAAGGTGTCAAGCAAGGTTTGAGACTTCCACACTAATTAAGGTAGGAAATCATATTCAAGAGAGTACACATATCCTCTAAGAATTATTGAGATAGTTTCATACCTAACTTCTTAAATGTAACTCTCTTTTAGACACTTGTTATCTCTATCCCGTATGCCCTTATCTCCTCTTCTCTCTCACTTCTCTATATATTAAGCCTTGATAGGCTATTTTTGTATCCTCCACCTGTATATGGTGAATCCCTACCCATTTCAAAGCATTTGATCAATGAGAAACTACTATTTTACCTCCTCTTTTAATTGGTTTCAATATTGCGTTTGAATTATTGATCATGTCAAGTGATTATCTTTTCTTCCTTGATATGTTGTCGTATCTAGAATTCATATTTATTCTAAAATCCTTTTGATAGGTCTCATAAAGTGTCTAAGTGAGGTGTGAAGGTTGAGTGATTAGCCTATTCACTAATGTCATGCCATGACCTTTTGACTAGTCCTCCTAGCCCAAACATTCTTCAGAACCTTCATAGGAAATGCTAATGTAGAGAGGTAGATTTGGAGTAGTGTTTATTGTAGTTTAGTCTCATGGTTGAAGTTCATATGTAGCCATTTGGTATGGGTCCAGTTATTTTGGTGCATCACTTCTATTAGAGTAGGTTTCTCTCTCTTTTCCTATAAATTTGTTAGAGTAATTTGTGAGCCTTAGTGATTAATCAAGGGGAGCTAATTTTCTAACATAGATATTCAATCCATGTTTAGGCCACCCATAGCCTAGGATTATTTCCATGTTATTCCAAATCTAGAAGGCTTAAACTAACTTCCAAGGGGTGAAAATTTAGTTGATAACAATTTTGGCATGCCTGATGGGACCGGGGTCCAAAGTAGTGGAATGATTGTTAGTGTTATTCTTCTACATATCAGCCTTTAGATGAATGATTGTTTGGATGAAAACCCTATACTCTCAAGCAAACATGCTCACAAAGAAGATGATCAAGGTACACACATTGAAAGTTTGGCAAGAGGATTAACAACCATGAATCAAATGAGCTCAAAAAGTTAAAGGTCTAAGAGCTAGCTTGATTCACATCCTTTGCTCATCACATGAAGAGGATGATCTCAATAGATTCCATTTTTTTAGGAGGCTCAATCTTGGCAGGTTAGTTTGTATATAAGTAGTTATTTATGTTTGTTTTATTTCCTTAGTACTTTATACCACATGTGTGTTGTGTGTCTTATTCATGATTTGTTTTTTTTTGTGTGTTATTTCCTTTTATGTGTATTTGGAGGTCAATCAATCATATTATATCGTTTATGAGTCTTTTAGCCAAGGTGAAGGTCAAATCAGGTCTATAGTAGAGTGCAAGTGACTCCATTTCCCAATGAAAGGACAAGACTACTAGGTTTTAGCATAGGTAGCGTGCTACCCATGTGAATCAGGAATTTTGATCCCCAAGGTCAAAAAGTTAACCCTTATAGGTGAAAACATGATTGTCATGCTTTCATGCCTTGTTTATAAACCATCCCATGCCTTATGAGGTCTTGAAATGAAGTTTTGTTAGTCTTGTTAGCATTATTTAAGGTGGTGTCCTTTTTAATGCATTACAATGCTTTCAGGGTCAGTCTAGTGGGTCCTACGAGTATGTCATGATGTGTCAATATGGTATATGGTATATCAAGTCAAGTCCTTTCACTTTGTCACTTGGTTTAAAGCTTGTTAAATCTATTTGAAGATAATAAGGTGTTTTATTGATTTTTAAGGTTTTTGGAGAAAGCTAGGTTTCAACCATGGCCAAATTAAATGTTTTCAAGGTGATCTTATTGAATGGATAATTAAATCCCATGGTTAATATTTCATTTAAAGTTAAAGGTGGGTAATGCCATGGTGAATAATTTTAAATCCCATGGTGAATAATTTTAGAGTGCATGATATGCATGGTGTAATAAATCATGCACTCTAAAATTATTTAAGTCACCTTTTAGGCTAAATATGAGGTGATGTATGGACTTTATCAAATTATAAACATTTCTAAAAGAGTTATAATGTGCTTATTTTAGGAAAAATTTAGATTATCAATTTTCATGTCAGAAAAGATTAGTTACTTTAGTTCTAAATTTAAAGAGGTAGTTTGAGGCATTTATATGGACTTCAAGAACCCAATTTCAGGTGAAGATGTTTTCAATCTATCTATTCACATTCTATATGCCATCTCTAAGTTTAATAATATTGAATACATCTCAATAAGTAAAAATATTCCTTCCCTCTCCTATAGATCTCCTTGAAAGCTCAAAAAGGTAGATTTCAAATGGATGGTACATGCTTTATAGGTAGAGTTAGGCTCTGAGATATCAACTAGAGATAGGGGTCCTATTTCCATTAAAATACATGGGATTGGTTTTCATATTTAAGTCCCCATCTCTATGAACAATTTTTAAGAGCTTAAGGGATCAAAAATTACTTGTAATCCCCATTAGATTGGCTTTGTACAAATTTTCATGTTAATTTGAACCCATTGGAGTATAAACAACATTTTATATGGTCTGTATGGATATAAACAACTATTTATTGTTTGTTTTTCAATAGGCTCACATGTGTGAGCATTAGGTGTTGCAAAAGGATCCTTCATGCAAGTGGTGTCATAGTTTGCACTTGAAATTATTAGAGATTTTGATAGTTTTAGTGAATTAAATGGAGTTATAATATATTACATAATATTCTCATGGTATCAAATCTCTCTACCCTAACTACACATTCCGTACACAATGCTTCAAAGTAGTATTCATGATTTTATGCTTGAAGTTGCCAATAAAAGATGTTTTCAAAAGGTTCTCCATTTTTTGAAATGTCTAAGCCATATGGAAACCTTTAAATCATAATAAATATAATGAATTAGTGTATATATGTTCTTAAATCCCAAAATATCAATCTTACACAATAAAAATCCTAAAATTTGAGGAATGCAAACCTACAGGTCTGCAGACATATATGTATGCACCTTATGAGAATTGGTTGAAATTGTGCATTTAGGTTTGATTTGGAAATTTTGAAAAAGGATAAGTTAATTATTGTGTATCTATTCTTGAATGGTCCAAAATCAATAAAGAGGTGTGTCTTCAACTTCAATGCCTAAGTCACTTTATTGTAACCTACAAGGAGACTAGTAACTTTAGATAGTTTGAGACATCGGGCTAAAATGTAAAAGGTCTGAGGATATACATGAATGATGATATATACCTAAATACCTATTCAACCACAATCTAACATCTCACAATGCCCTCTCATGGAATGATCAATGTATTGAATGAGTGAAGAATTCACATAGACCTATAAGAGGTAGGAAAGAGAGTATACATGTATAAAATAAAAGAAGGTGCCAATAAGCCTTAAAAATATATATGTTAGTGTGAATAAACCCTCATTAAGGTTAAAATTAGTTTAATATATTTATAGTCCATATGAGAGGGCTGAATTTCATGGTTCAGCACTTTAAACACTCAATGACCATCTACCGACCCTATAATACACAAGCTTTCGTGAGGCCTTAGGTTGGTTTTCAAGTTTGAGAGAATATGTAGTGGAAAGAAATTCAGTTGGATATTAGATGAATAGATAAGGGTTGATTTTAGAGATACTCTTAATAAATTTATAAATGACCTTAGATGTGAAATATGATTGATGAGAACCTAAAACCACATCTTCAACATAAGCAGTCATACGGTCTTAACCACACAGGCAAACCTATGCGTTGGATGGTATAAAGTTGATTTTTGAGCATGAAATGGCATTATAAATAGTCTTAGGAGATGTTGATATACTTAAATGTGAATTATATGAAGTTATAAACCATCCAATAGTGGATAAAAATATTAAATACATACCTTTAGGGTTAAAAATCTTAGGTAGACAATAAACCCTTATGGTGAATAAGTAGGTTGTAGAGTATTTTGAGGGCCATTGTAAATTTAATAAACCTTGAGAAACATGTAATGAGTTTTCTCATACCTAATGAAGGTAATCCCAACCAACAATGAACATTTTGGAGGCTTTCAAGCTGAATTTGTTTCTCTACACCTATATACATAGTTTTCCATACCAGAGAAGGCCTTTTGTGAAAATCATAACTAGACCAAGGTGATGAATGTAAGGGAATGAAATTGGAGATGATAGGGAGGTATTCATACTCCATTTTCATGGTAATAGTTTTTTGAGTTTAAGACCTACAAGCTATGAACAAGTTCTAGGAGTGTAGGGTAGTCAAATAATGCATATTTAGCCACCTAAGTAGCATAAACTTTGATTATATATTATAAGAGAACATGCATGGTGGTCAGATCTCTTAGTGGTGATTATCAGGTTCTATGACCTCAAAAATTTTGGCATTGATTTTCAAGTTAAAATCATGTACTATATGAATCATTGTTAAGATGATAAGGCAACTTAAACTCTTTTACAGCCCTTGAAGTAACCCAATGAGAGAGATATTCATTATAATGTATTTTAATGGTATGGTTTGGTTTTTAAATGACTTTGAAGAAAGTCATAGGTCCCATGAGCACCTTTTTGAATAGTTTTTAACACATGCAGAGTATTGAATTGTATAAAACAGGTTAAGAAAGTCCATTTATAGACCTATTTGTGAATGATCAAGATGGTGTTAAGCACCAAACCAATGAGAGAGGCCTAGTAAGACTAAAATTAGATCCCATCATCCCAAACAAGCCTCCATAGGTCCCCTAAATCAATTATTTTACTCTCTAAGTAAATAGTTTGGTCCTATAAGAGTAAAGGCACCATTTTGCCAACCAATAAGCTCTATTGTAGGTCTATGAAGTACAATTAGATGGATTTATTCTAACATATGAGTTGACCCAAAATTATTTACACATGAACAAACCATTTTCTTGGTTTGGACCCTAAAAAATTCATGAAAAACACTTCGAATACCTCTCAAGCCTATACAATCACTTAGATTATGGTTTTTTACCATCTCATGGTTCACATATCCATATAGGGTCTCAGGATCTGAAAATTGGCATGAAGCATGTTCTCAGCATGGGGAAAGTGACTCAAACACTTTATATAAGTTTCACATGTGTAGGAGTAATTTTGGGCCAAAAATTAGTTTCTAGGCAAGGAGGCCTAATTGAGGTGTAATTAAGGAGAGAGAATAGTATAAAAATGACACTTACACTTAGATTTGAATCTTAAAAAAACTAGGATAGAGATGTAAGGGATACTAAGACCTGAAATATATGATTAGTGTCGTAAGGTCCTCCATAAATTCTTCTACACAATGAAGTTTACAAGTTTTTAGGGCTATAAGGAATGATGCCAAATCATATCTTTTGGTGAAAAATGGATTCTTGGAGAGATTTTGATGACTCCAAATTAGTTGTTTCATGTCTGATATGATGTGAACATGACACTTGTAATCAAGATTGGCCTAGTGACACCAAAAAGGTTTCAAGACATCTAAGGAGTTACTTGATGATTGCCATTGAGATGTCAATTTAGATAGCTCCTAAATAGATGAAAGGTGTCAGAGATTAGAGAAGGATATAATTTCAAAATTAATTGATGGTCAAGAGTGCCATTTATCCATCAAAATCCAAGGAAAAGGTAGTTTTTAAGAGTAATATCAAGGTGTCAAACAAAGTTTGAGACTTCCACACAACTTGGAATAGGAAGTCATCTTCAAGAGATCATGACTTTTCCTCCAAGATCTATTGAGATAGTTTCTTACCTCCCTTATTTATTGTATCTCTCTTTTGGACACTTGTCATCTCTCTCTCCTATGTCCTTCTCTCCTCTTCTCTCTTTCTTCTCTATATATTTAGCATTGATAAGCTATGTTTGTATATTCCACTTAGGTATGGAAAATCTCTCCCCATTTTAAATTATTTGATCAATGAGAAAATGTTTATTTATCTCCTCTTTTGACTTATTTTAATGTGTGTTTTTGATTATCATGTCATGTGACTAGTTTTGCTTCCTTGATATGTTGTCCTTGTATAGCACTCATATTCAGTTTGGAATATTTTTTTTAGGTTGTGTGAAGTGTCTAAGTGAGGTATGAAGGTTGAATGATTAGCCTATTCACTAAGTTGTGTAAAGTGTTGAACTGTCTAAGTGTCTAATATTATTTTATGAGCCTAAGTGTTTCATCAAGGGGAGCTATCCATTTAACCTATAGATTCAATCCAAGTTTAAGTCACCCATATCCTATGATTTTTTCCATATTATTCCAAATTTGGAAGGCTTGAACTACCTACCAAAGGGTGAAAAGTTAGTTGATAACACATATGTCATTGTCTTTTTTATGAACATTTTAATGTCATTCTTGATTTTGTGGGCATTTGACTAAGTGATGTCTCTTTTGTTGAGAACAAATTATATTGAGACAAGGGGTGAATAAATATATTATATATCTTATTTCTTAGTCAAATTACTTTTATTTAACCACTTAAACACACATTCAAGATATACAATAAAATTGAAATAATAATATGCACCACACGAGAGAGAGAGAGAGAGAGAGAGAGAGAGAGAGAGAGAGAGAGAGAGAGAGAGAGAGAGAGAGAGAGAGAGAGAGAGAGAGAGAGAGAGAGAGAGAGAGAGAGAGAGAGACCCTAGATATCTATGTGGAAACCCAAAGTAGGAAAAACCATGGAGAACAATCTCAAGTATATGAATGAGCACCAACTCAAATTACAAAGTTCAAAAGCACCAACTTGTAGGATCACCAACCCCTTTGTCGAGCACCAACATAGTAACTATTTGTGAGAACTAACCCAAAAGAGCACCAACCCATCTTATGTATAAAACACAACTATCTCTTAATGTTTCTTACTCAAAAAAAGATAGAACTCTACAATATCTCCTAATTTTATCTCTTTGCAAAAAATGCAAACCATGTACTCTCTTGGATATTACAAATGTCTTCTCAAGCCTTTATCTATATATTTCCAAATGAAATTTGGCATTCACCCTTTGTGACCCTTCAATCCTCATGGAAAATGGTACCAAATTTGCATAACCCTTCATATGCTTGCATTTGAAAAGTCATATGGTGACCCTTCATAAGCAAAACCATCCTTTCCTATTTTGTCTTTATCTTGGTGACTTTTCATATTTCTCAAAGTGTCCCTTCATGAAAAAATGTGCCATACCTTCTTTTGTTTTTACATGGTGACTCTTGGAATTCCTCAAGATGACTCTTCATGAGAAAATGAATCCCATTCCTCTATTTATTTTTACCCCATGACCCTTTGACTTATCCATGAGCCCTCTTTTGACTTATATGCAACCAAAAATATATTCATTAATATTAAATAAATATTAACACACATTAGCCAAGATATAAATATTAAAAACACTATAAAATGAAATGGGGCCTTTATCACCAATAATGCTAGACCTTTGACATCAATGACAATAGTTCCAAAAATCTCCCCCTTTGTCATTGATGGCGACCTCAAACTAAAAAAAACATCCTAAAACCTGCACATACTGCCATTTAAAAAAAACATACAATAACTCCCCCTTATTGTAGTTACTTGTACATGTTCACTATCCCTATTTCTACACATGTACCTGTACTTATACCTATTATTCTCACTCTTTGACATTAATGGCAAAGGGCCTCCCTGGAGCTAATAATTAGCTCCCCCTCAACTGTTAGTGAACCTCAATGGTAGGAAGTAAAATAAATTACTCTTAATTTCTATCGTAGATACTCAAATGTGTCTTTTAGTAGTGCCTTTGTAAAAATATCTATAATTTGCTTTGTAGTACTAATATATTCCATCTTAACCTATTGATCTTCAACTTGCTCTCTCAAAAAGTGATATCTAATGGGAATATGTTTTTTTCTTGATTGCATCATTGGATTCTTTAAAATATTAATAGCACTTGTGTTGTCATAAAAAATAGAAATAGGTTCATCATATTTTACCTTGATATCTTCCAAATTTTTCTTCATCTGAAGCACTTGAGTAGAACATAATACTGTTGCAATATATTCTACTTTAGCTATAGAAAGTGATATTGAATTCTACTTTTTGCTTAGACATGATACTAAGTTATCACCAAGGAAGAAAGCTCCTTCACTTCTACTCTTTCTGTCATCTAAGAATCCTGCCCAATCTAAATCTGTATAAGTAACCAAAGTGAAATCTCTACTTGTGGGATACCAAAATCCATAATATAATATCCCCTTGATATATCTAAATATTCTCTTCACCAACTGAACATGACTATCTTTTGGAGATGAGTGATATCTTGTAACCATACCTACTACATGGATGATGTCTCACCTCTATACTATCAAATATAAAAGACTACCAATTATAGATCTATATAAATATTGCTCTACAACAGGTGAATTTTCTTCCTAGCTCACTTTATTTCCTATACACATTGGTGTGCCAACTAGTGCACATTTCTCAAAACCAAATTTCCTCAACATTTCCTTGGCATATTTACTTTGAGATATAAAAATTCCTTTATCTGACTGAAATATTTGAAACCCAAAGAAAAATGATAACTCTCTAAGCATAGACATCTCAAATATTTTTTGCATATTATCAAAAAAATATTTTGTCATATTTTCAATGTTTCCTCTAAAAATGATGTCATCAACATATACCACAATAATCAATTGATCTTCAGCTTCTGTTTTGAAGTAGAGATTACTATAAGTAAATCCTCTCTTAAGATCTTGATCCTACAGGAACTTATCAAGACTTGCATACCAATATCTATTAACTTGTTTCAATCCATAAAATGATTTCTTCAATCTGTATACATGGCTAAAAATATTTGAGAGAATAAATCGCTTAGGCTGCTCAATGTAGACCTCTTCTTCTACAATCCCATTTAGGAAAGAAGATTTGACATCCATCTAAAACACTTTAAAATTTTTAAACACTGCATATGCAATAAACATTTTAATAGCCTATAGCCTTGCCATAGGGATAAAACATTATTCAAAATCTATTCCCTCAATTTGAGCATATCATTTACATACTAATCTTGCTTTATTCTTAGTCACTTCTCCATTTTCATTCAAATGATTTCTATAAACCCATTTTGTTCCTATCACATTGTGATATTTTGGTCTAGGCACTAATTAACAAGTATCATTCTTTTCTATCTGATGTAATTTTTCATCCATAGCCTTAGCCCAATGCTTATCATGTCTGCCTTATGAAAACGTTTTAGGCTGAATTTTGGATAACAATGAGAAATTAACTTGCTCAGATTCACTTACCATTATTATTCTAGTGTGAATTCTTTCATTTATGTCCCCAATCATGTAACTTATGATTTATCTGAACATATTTTGATGGAGTTTTGGTGTCCTTTTTCTCCTTTTCAGCTTCATCTAATTCTTCAAAATATTCCTCTTTAATGATTTTAGGAATGTCTACTAGATCACTGATTCTTTGTGTTCCATCTTCTTCTATCCTGACACTTACACTTTCAACAATTTTCTTGGCTATTTTGTTATAAAATTTACTTTTAAAAGAATAAGCAAAAAATATACCTTCATCTTCTCTAGATTCAAACTTCCCATTTTTTTCATCAATTCTCTTTATGAAGCATATGCTACTAAAAACTTTGAAATAATCAACTGTTTCTAGTTTGTCTTTCTATAGCTCATAAGGAGTCTTGTCACTATTGAATCTCAATAATTCTCTATTTTCAATATGTAATATTTTAGCAATTACCTCTCTCCAATATTTATCTGGTATCTTAGATTCATTTAGCATTGTCCTCACCATCTCTTGAACTATTTTATTGCTTCGCTCAACTACTCCATTCTATTTTGGAGTTCTACCTGTTGAATAAGATCTCTTTATTCAATGGTCTTCACAAAACTCAATAAATTGATCTAACATGAATTCTCCTCCTTGATATAATCTTAGACACTTAATCTTCAAACTAGTTTCATTCTCAACTAATGCTTTGAAATATCTGAAAGCTTCTGATATTTTCTTTGAAAACATTACCCAAGTCATATGTGAAAAATCATCAATAAGCAACATGAAATTTTTATCACCTTAAGTACTTTTAGTTCTCATAGGTCCACATATATTAGTTTGAGCAATTTCTGATAACTGAGTGGGTGAGTACTCTTTTATTTTGAACCGCCTTCTGCCCTGCATCCCATACTCACAAGGTTCACAAAGCATGTTAGATGGCTTTGTAATCTTTGAAAGATTTATAATTTCTTGATTTTTACTGATGCTGATAATATTTCAAAAATTTATGTGACCCATTCTCTTATGCCATAGCCAACTTTATTCAATTTGACTCAAAAAATATCTTTTACCTTTGATGTCTGATAACATATACAAATTATTGCCTATGCTCTGAGCATCTGTAACCAACACATATGAATATTTTCTTCTAATTTCACAACCTTGTGCATAAAACATTATTATGTGCCCCTGATCACATATTTTACTTACACTCAAAATATTATGCTTAATACCTTTTACATACAAAACATTTTTAGTTTTAGTTCAACCATTATCTAAACTTAGTATACCTTTTTTGGCAATTCTACCAGTAGTATTGTCTCTGAATTTCACTATCACCAATGATATTCTTCAAGATTATGAAATTATTTTTGTCTCTTTTCATGTGCCTCAAACATCCACAATTAATGAACCATGTATTTTCTTCATTTCTTGCATGCAAATATGTCTGTGCCAACATAGATTTTTTAGGTTATTTCTTCTACCATGAACCTGTCTAAACTTTCTTCTTGATGAATGGAGCCTTAAAACTCTGGTCCTTATTGACTAACTTGAACATTATTCTATAGTAATGAGCTATGTGTCTGAAGTTGTTGTTCTTGTAACATAATATGACCTCTTCATTAAATCCTGATAGAGGAGCAAAAGAGTTGTGGCCTTTGCTTGACTCTGCATGACTTTCCTTCTCCTTATTTCTAAAATTGTTAGCATTTTTTTGACATTATATTTTATTATGACCATATCCATTACAATAAAAATAGTAACCATAAAAATAGGACCTGTTATGTATCTATGACCTGATTGCATTTTGTAGCTCTGTTCTTTCCAACCTTCTTTGTTTGAGATGTCCTCTATATTATTAACTTCTTCCCTTTTTATTTCCTCTTTTGTAAGAGATTCAACATAAATCTTTCCTTTTTCCTTGTTTATGAAAGTAGTGGCCTCCCCCTTCTCTTTTTTAAATATGATACCTGTCTTATCTAACATTGATCTTTGACTTTCTAATATCTTATTCAACATATTAGTGTTATTCTCAAATTTTGAATCATTGGCTACTCTATCATTGATTTCTTTATTTGTTTTCTCAAGACCTATTTTTAAAGAAGCAACTCTAATAACATACCTTTCACATCTTTTACTTACTTTTTACAACTGTGCCATTAGATATTATTCATTATCTTGTCTTATTTAAAGTGTGGTTGTAGATCTTTAACTATTTTCTTTGACTCCTTTTCATTTTTCTTGATCTAGAGCTTTAATCTTTGATTTTTATTCTCAAGATATTTTAACTCTTCTAAGGCACAAATGAGTTCTCCTTCTAGATTCACGTCAGCTTTATCCTATTCTTCTTCTTGATTATTTGTACTTTTTCTTACAAAGGCATCTTCATGTATGGCCATGAATAGAATCTCTTCTTCTAAATCACTGACTCCACTATCTTCAGTTGAGACAGGATATTTAGAATACAAACTCTTCTTATTGAATCTCTTCTTAAATTTTATTTTTAAATTCTTCTTTTATGTAGACTTTCTTTCTTAATTTTCACCATTACCCTTATCTAGGCACTTAGCTACAAAATATCCAATCTTTCCAAAATTAAAACAGATAAAAATTAATTTTTGTTGATATTTACCTATGCCCTTTTTCGGCTTGCAAATGAATAGAGCTCCATTGTCATCTTCATCATCGCTAGAACTATCACGTGATTCTTTAATCTTAGCCTTCTTTTTCTTTGATTTATTAAAGGTGGGTTCTCTATTTGAGGGTTTCTCTTATTTGGTCTACATCTCATATGCTGTAAGAATACCATGTAGCTCATCCATCTTTAGCTTGGATAAATTTTTCATTTCTTCAATTTACAAAACTTTTGCATCATATCTCAATGGTAGAGATCTCAAAAAAAATTGAAACACAATTAATTCTTATAAATTTTATCCAAGACCTTGTATCTGATTAACTATTTGATCAGCCTACAAAAAATAACTTACTATATTTTCTTCCTCTTCCATCTTCAAACTCTCAAACTGTATTTTGAAAGTCTAAAGCTTAGCTTGCTAAGCCTTTCCATCACCTTTGTAAATATTTTTAAGTTTTACCCAAATTTCATGAGCAAATTTAAATTGCATAAATTTAACAAATCTTGATTAACATAAACCACATAAAATAGTATTTAAAGATTTAACATTATTTTTAGTTGCCTTCTTTTCTACCGGAGTAGTTACAAGTGTCTATGGCTCTTCATATTCCTCTACCACTACTTACTATATATTGAATCTAAGGGTCATCAAATAAGTCTTCATCCTTATACTCTAAAAAACATAATTTGTCCCATCAAACAAAGGTGCCTTATTTGTAGAAAAACTTTCATGTGATTCTAGCCATCATGCTTTCTCGATCTACCTTCAAGCTTTAATTTTTTTTCAAAAGAACCTACTCTGATACCAATTGTTAAGCCTAAAATATACTGAGAGGAGGGGTGAATTGGTATATTAAATAACTTATTTCTTAATCAAATTCCTTTTCTTTAACCACTTAACTACACATTCAAGATATGTAATAGAACTAAAATAATAATATGCACCACACGAGAGAGAGAGAGAGAGAGAGAGAGAGAGAGAGAGTAGATTTTTATATGAAAACCCAAAGTGGGAAAAAACATGGAAAACAATCTTAAGTATATGAATGAGCACCAACTTAAATTACAAATTTTACAAGCACCAACTTGTAGGAGCACCAAACCCTTTGTTGAGCACCAACACAACAACTATTTATGAGCACCAATGCATAAGAGAACCAAATGCTCTTGTGTATAAAACACAACTATCTCTCAATGTTACTTACTCAACAAATGATAGAACTCTATAATATCTCCTATTTTTCTCTCTTGGAAAACAAATAAAAACCATGCACTATTACATATTATAAATGGCTTCTCAAGCCTTTATTTATAGCTTTCCAAACAACCTTTGGCATTCAGCCATTGTGACGCTTCCATCCTCATGAAAAATGTCACCAAACTTGCATGACCCTTCATATCCTTCCATTTGAAAAGTCATATGGTGACCCTTCATAAGCAAAATCATCCTATCTTATTTTGTCTTTATCTTGGTGAGTTTTCATATTCCTCAAAGTGTCGCTTCATGGAAAAATGTGTCATACCCTCTTTTGTCTTCACATGGTGACTCTTGGAATTCCTTAAGATGACTCTTCATGAGAAAATGCATCCCATTCCTCTTTTGTCTTTTACCCCATGACTCTTTGACTTCTCCATGGGCACTCTTTTGACTTATATGCAACCAAAAATATATTCATTAATATTAAATAAATATTAACACACATTAGCCAATATATGAATATTAAAAACACCAATAAATGCAATGGGGCCTTTATCACCAATAATGCTAGACCTTTGACATCAAAGACAATATTTCCAGCACTTTTGATTGTGCAACATGTAAACATGCCCATCGTTTGGGATCTCTTAGACCATTTCCTTTTAACTTGCTTTTGAATGATATTGTATGTTTGTTTGATTTTATTATTGATCTTGTATTATTACTATCTATACATTTCCATGATCCTTATCATGCATATTAGTCCTTCATGTAATCACATTGGTTCTATGTGTTATATCTATCTATACATACTAATTTTATATGCTACACAGTCCCATTCATAGGTTATACAATTGTCTTATTCTTTTTAGGTGATGTAACTATCAGTTCTTCTCTTTCTCTCAAAATAAATGGGGGAGGGGGAGGAATATTAGTGGGGCATGTCATAAAAGCATGTTTTCAACACTTTGTATACTTTTCAAATTTAGTGGGGGAATGATTTGGAAGCATGTTTTAAACACATATTCAATATTAAGCATCTCCAGATTACATTGGGGATATGTTTTGGAAATATTATTCACATTGGTATTGATATCAGTCTTCATATTTCTCCATGTATAGTGGGGGAATGCTTTGGAAGCATGTTATCCACACTTACATAGTTTTTTAAATTGGCCAAAGCATACAATTATATGATTTAGATTCATAGTTGTAGTTTAAATATTTACATTGGTACCATTTTTATACACAATTTCAACATGAGACATATTCTTAGGTGCATATGATATGCAATTTATGCATAAATTTACAAAATACAAACCATTTTTAGATTCCAAAACACTATTATAGACTATTACCACATCAGATATTTTTACGTATTGATACCCCGATCAAACTTTTAAAAACTTTGTTGAGATAATATACTATAATATTTGGTTATGGTTGAGGTTATTAAATCAGTCAATCTTACCAAGTTTCTTGGTTGGATTTGAATGTATCATGTAGCTTCACCAAGTTATAAGTATTTTTGGTTTGAATGGTTAAGCTAATCTCAACTACCAGGTGGTAACTCATCATTGATCCAAGGTTGGTGGCATGTGAATCTCTCTCTCCCTCTCTCTCTCTCTCTATATATATAGACACACACACACACACACACACACACACACACACACACACACACACACACACACACATATTTGTCATAATCCTAGTTTTAGAGCCTTACAATGATACATCTTTTAAAAATCAACTAGTTAATAGGTATGGTGGTTACATCAACACATAGGTGTACTCCTAAACTTTGCTCTTTCAATTTCAATAAATTTAAATTACATAAAATTCTAGATTATATGCATTTATTACACACTGTAACATGCTTTTGGTTGCATGTCAGTCACTAGAAAAGCTCTCAAGTTGGGCATACATAAAGAGATAATGTGTTATAAAAATCCAGCAACACATTCCTTTCCTTTAAAATATAAATTTCATTACTAGATTAAAGGGGTGAGGGAAAATTTAGATGATATTTATGGATAATATAACACCTTAGTATTGTACACTTGGAAAACATAGATCTTGGTTGTCCCTCTCAATTTGGGACCCTTTTCTATTTCTAAAAGTCTCGCATCTATAATCTATCTTTTGCATTTTGGCATATATCTTAGTTTTAATAGTTTTATGTTGAAGACTCATGCCTTATATCTTCCCCATAATGCTTAAAATGTATTTATTTTCCACTTTTGTAAGTCTTTATCCTATACTTACTTTTTTGCTCCTTAGACACTAACATTTGGGACATACACTAGTGTTAACACCCATGTCTTGACCTAGCACAAGTGTCTATTTCACTAATGTAACTTATTTCATAAATGAATTTTATTGTAATGGTAAACCTACATGATTTAATGCTAGTTACTTCTCTTAAAGGATTGATATAAATACAAAATTAACCCTCGTTCATTCCTTACCTAACATAACCTAGAAAATACCAAGAGAGACCCAGGGAACTTATCGAAAGTATTTTATCAAGATTTTAATTAAACAAAGCTTCCCTATGTCTATACAAGTCATAATAACAAAACATCTATAGGTCTCAATTGTTGAAGGGGCATCCTAAAAGCTATATTTTTCAAGTTATAATTTAGGTCATTATCGTACTTGCTTATCGCATACTGCATGATTCATGCACAAGACAACACATAGGGGATAATTGCATAAGTGTAAGGCCCTCTTTATGTTATTGACTATGTAGGTAATGCTCATAAATAGAGGGTTTTTTTTGGTTTAAATCGATACTATGTGCTGACTAATCCATTTCCGCTTAATATCACCATGAAGATGATGAACTAGGGGTTGACATTTCATGAAGAGTGAAAGTCCATGACCCATATCTAAATGCACCAGAGTGAAGACAAATTCAAACCTAGAAGCATCCAGGTGGTGACATCCTTTTTTGATAGGTATTATGCATAAGACACTTATCTTGAACCCAGATGGTAACATCAACCTATCTCTCCCAGGTTGATGTTAGTGTGCATGGTTCTAGAAGTGTCCAATCTATAATCTAATGATTATTATAGAATATTCTTCTAGTAAGGTTCTTACCTGTTCTAGACCCAACATTATGTTAGCATCAAAACCAACTAATTATATTACCTATTTATCATTTCCATAAATGTATTAGTTATAATTTCAATATTTAGCATATTATTAGCATAAAAATTTAGTTTATATTTATATTTGAGTTTAACACCCAATTGGCCTACTATAGTTTTGTTTATCACCATTATGCAATGTCATTTATATATACCCATTTAGTAATCCTGTAAGTAACCTCAACCTAGATAGACTTTATTTTAGGGATAAAATTTTGGTAAACCCCATTCATATGAATGGAAACTTCTCTAGTTCCTACTAGGGTTTTCAACCATCTAGGGTTTTATATTTTTGTACTTTTTCATTTCCTATTTATATTATTTTGCATGAAACTTAGGTGTATCCCTAGATTGGGAGGTGTTACTATTGAAAACATTGAGCTTCCCCTCCCACCATCTAATATGTCTCAAACCAATGATGGATCTCATACTATGGATCATGATGATATCGATATTGATAAATAAAAACATATTAATAGAGTTATCATAGAAGAAGCTTTTGATTAAAAAAACCATTAAACAAATAAAAATAAGGAAATAAACCATGATCAAGTGCAATAAATTGCATTATTTCATGAGCGTATTTATCAAAAACCTTATGATATTGATGAGATTCTAATGACTATACCATAAATGAAAATTTCAAAAGGTATAGTTAAAACATCCCTTCCCTTGAACACTTTACATGATACATCTAATGGGGGCACGGGTTATGTGATTAATCATTTATTCCTAAAAACCAAAGAAATATAGCTATATCTACCATGTAATTACCAATTGTTTCAAGACAAATACTAGGTTCAATGCATATTACTACTTAAACCATGTTTATATCCCCCTTGGTGGTTATTCATCTTGTTAAACTAAGTTTGATGTGATCTAAAGTTTAAACACTCCTTTATGTTTTAAAGACCTTAGAGGATAAGGTTACAAATATTGAACAAAATGATTTAAAATCCCTTCATGCTATTGATTCAAACGATGTGTTACATAAACCTCTTGCAGTTGAGATATATTTGGACCCTTTACCAGCTAGCTTTGTATCACATATTTTTCCATTTTATGATGGAAAAGGTGATCCGAAATATCATCTTCGATCATTTTATGAAGCATGCTTTGATTATGCCTGTAATGATAAAATTTTGACCAATCTATTTTGAAGAAGACTACATAAGTATGATTTGAGGTGGTTTTATGATTTACCTCTCTAATCCATGAAATCATTCAAACCTCTTGTGGATCAATTTTTAGTACACTTTTCCATCAATATTTTTGAGAAGGTTTCCTATGCTCAAATTGCCAAAATAAAAAATGGAACCAATGAACCTATCGATTAATATGTCTTGAGATATAAGATAATGCTAGATAAAATGACAATCTTATGGCAGATAAGGAGTTGAAAGACATATTCAAGAAAAATTTTCTTGTTACTTTACATGATTCCATTATTTTTAATAACTTAAAATATTATGACATGTCTTATGCAATATTGTACGGGACCATGAAATGAAGCTTGTTTCATTAAAAAAGATCAAATATGTAGAAAACACACTAGTTACATCTACATCGAGTTCCAAATTTACAATCAAACAAAAATATAAGGTAAAACCTCCTAAGCCTAAAAATGAAAGAACAATCACATTTAACACAATTTTGTAGCAACCTAATCCACTTGTTTTATCCAATACACTAAGGAGACAATTCTTCCATTTGCTTTAGTCCCTAACTTCATTACTCCCATAGTTAAAATAATATTATCTTATATTTATCACTCATCCTACTGAGGTTGATATGAGTCGACCTTTACCTAAAGGATATGATGCAAATGCTTATTTTAATTATGATCAGGGACTAGGGCATTCTAAAAACAAATGCTTTACTTTAAAACACAAGATACATTATCATATTGATGAATGAAAGCTTGAATTTGAAGATCCTATAAAGGAATCAAGGTCACAACTTGGGGATCACCAAAAACATAAAATTTTTAACAATATTTTATAAGATAATTTTAAGAAGGAACTAGAAGTGAAAATGACATATAATGCACATCCTCCTCCATCACATTATGGGCACCCATCAGATGGGATTATTAGTATTTACACATGACATATACCTCCTAAGATTCATATTTTATATATTTATTTTGATGATGTTGAGATTAAGGATAATGAATATGATCTTAAGTCTTTATTCGTTTGAGCATACCTTGATAAATATCCTATACGTAGTGTTATGATTGATAATGGTGGAAGTGAGAACATTTTTACCATGATATTACTTACACATTTGGGTTATACTCGTCATGATTTGCATCTTTCTACTAGATCAGTTAGAACATTTGATGGGATCTCTTAGAAGGTTCTTGGTGAGATTGATCTGCCTTTATTGGTTGGTCCTACACATGTGGAGTTATACCTTCAATGCACATATTGATATGTTATTGGGAATACTTTGGATCCATACACTTTGAGTAGTAGCCTATATAATGTTTGGGTGTGTTAAATATATTCATGCTAATCATGTAGTTACATCTATTGGAATGGAATATGACCATCCTTTGGAAAAAAAAGAGACTTATACCCAGCTAATTAATTACCAAGCCTATTAAGGCTCATTCTCCACAAAAGGGTAAGAAATAGGAAATCCTCTTTATTAAACAATCATTATATGAGAAACATTACACTAGATACATACAACGGATTACACAAATTCCCATATACTACATAACATATTTAGATATCTAGAGCACCTACACATGTTGCTATTTCAATTATTCAAAATAAACCATAAAGAACTCAATGGTAGGTTCCATGAACCCCTACTCCAATTACTCAAAATACTAATTTGCAACCATAATGTCCTCTTTTATATATGTAGACCATCATTGATACTATAGTGATAAATATTGAACTTATATGTGCTCTTCAATATCATCATAAGATTATAACACTAGGTTCAAAGTGGGGAGATATCTATGACCATGCACTAGATTCCATCAAAAGATGATATTTACTTTTCAGACATTTGAAATTACACACACACACACACACACACACATATGCAATTTGGCATCTATGTGTTAGATCTATGTTAATGGATGGAATATTAATTTCATTATACATACACACCTACATGTCACACTCCTATTTAAGTGTGATACAAGCATATAAAAATAATGATCTATTCATATTTTGATTATTGGGCCTTCTCTCTACTCATGTCATGAAAACATTGGGTGCATTTGCTTTCTTGATATTGATACATAGAGGTTATATGATTCAATGATCATATTTTCCTATCTTGTTTGAGCTTCCATATGTATTTACACATGCATTTATCCATGATTATATCTTACACTTGACAATTTTTCCTAACACATTTGATCCATGGGCCACTATGACATGTTTATGGACTAGCATATGAGTGTGAAACACATTGTATACATTTAATTAAATGGAATTATATATCAAAGGTGAATTTAAATCCATTTCCAAATGTCATTTTAAGTGTGAGAATTGGTCTAATTCAAAATTAAATTAAAATGAGACTCTATGTCTGACTTAGAGCTAATTTTAAGAGTAGCACTATTTGTTACATTAAGGGGAATGATAGGTTAACTTTAAAGGTGACTTAAGTTTTATATTTAGGTAAGAGTGTTACATATAAATCACCACCTTTTACTAAGTAGGCTCTATTATTTTCAAAAATAAAAAGTGAAAAAGATCCAATTACATTTAACTATTTTTTTGTCATCAATTATTATTTTCTCAAATTCTTTTACTTAAATTTATCTAAGATATATAAGCTAGTTGAATATTAATTTAAAATCATAAAAATTAATAATATTAACTTGTATAATTTAAGTTAATTAAATTTTAACTAAATTAATTATTTTGGATAATCTTTTGTTTATTATACATATTTTATCAGATACATATAGTTTCACCTAAAAACCTTGTATATGGCCCTTATCTATCATTTATAACAATAGACATGAGTGTTGGGAGTCATTTTAAAAAGTTATGTTCATTTCATATTTATACATAATTAACTTCATTAAGGGAAATTTTATTTTTTATTATTTTATTAAGGGAAATTCTATTTTTTATTATTTTATTATATGATATGTCAAAGTCTCTCATTATGTTTACCAAATATTTTGGTTGTATTTAGTAAAAACAATTGCACATAAATATTTTGACTTATCCAATTAGATTTATTTTAAAAACTTAATCATAGATCTAATTTTATTTTAGTTATAATTAATCAATTTTATAATAAATATGTGTTTTAAGTTTCTAATTAACAATAGTGTTAGTTCATAAAACTATATATTTAATAAAAGATAATATGGTATAATAATATTAGTCAGAGTTTAACTTATAATATTATTTTTTTATGAAATAATATTTTAATAAAATATAATATGATATAATAATATTAACCAATTTTTTAAATGAAATTTTTAAAAATTATGATCAATTAGAAGTCAAATTTAAGGTTAAAATTAAAAATAAACATACTCACTACATTAAGATGCATAACTATTCTCAATATTAGAGTTGTTTCCAGAATCTGGATAATGTGAATGCAATGGAGACATGATCACACGAGATGAAGCAAGTGCACACCACATAGATGCTAAAGTAATTTAAAATTATATAAGAAGATAAATTAGACAAGACAGAATGGAGAAAACCAAAATCTGATTAACATGAGATGGCCAAAGTGAAGAATACATATAGGAGAGCACGTAAGTAACTCCTCCACAAAAGGTGGCCAAGGCACCCCAAGAATAGATTGTAACTCCTCCATGAAAGGTGGTGACAAGGTGCTAAGAATAGAGAAGTAACTCCCATCAAGGGAGTTACTTATGACATTCTTATGACACATCTATGACACACATTTCCACATAAGCTATCATATCCCACAAATGTAAAAAAACTCCATGTAAGCACAAGAAATACAATTTCCCTAATTAAAAAATAGGGAAAAATAAAAACTTACACTAATACCCCCATAAGCGTAGCTTAGGTGGGCAGTGTGAAAATATAAAATGGGTCCCAACAACTAGGCCTGATGAGGTACCCATGCATAAATGCAATCTCCCATAAGATAGAGAAAAAGAAAAAACCCGTAGGAAAAAACTCCCCCCCTCCAAAACAGAGACATAAAAGAAAGAAGAGGCTATTGGGCCTCCTTAAAGATGATGTTGCTATAGATGTAGATTGCACCCCAAGAAGAGCTTGTATATGAATGAACTTGCTCTCGGTGAAAGGTTTGGTGAAGATGTCTGCAACCTCTACTCCAAAGACTGGCAAAATATAAATTCAATGACCTGATTATGAATAAGCTCCTAAATGAAATGCATGTAAATCTCTATGTGCTTGGTCTGTAAACTGGATTCCTATAAATCTGAATGGTACTCTGGTTGTCACAATAAGTAATGGTGGGTTGCCTGATAGGAATGCCAAACTCAGAAAGAATCCCTCGAAGCCAAATAGCCTCAGTAGCTACATTAACAGCTCCCATGTACTCTACTTATGTAGATGATATAGAAATAGCATTTTTCTTCTTACTAGACCAACTGATAGAACCAGAACCTATAGAAAAATTATAACCAAAAGTGGACTTGCGAGTCTGTGAATCACCAGCCCAGTCTAAATCTGTATATCTAACCAAGTCAACCTCTATGCCAAATTTGTAATGAATCCATTATCTCTGTGAACCCTGTATGTAATGTAAGATCCTCTTAGTTGCTTTCCAATGCAGCTCATGAGGTTCCTGCATGAATCTGGAGACAAGTCCCATTGTATATGATATGTTGGGCCTGGTGTGAGTCAAGTAGATGAGACTACCAACAAGTTGTTGATACCAAGTGGCATCAACCAATGGTGAAGAAAAATCAACCTCAAGCTTGACTCTTGATAGAAAGGGAGTCAAAGATGGCTTGCAATCAGCCATGTGAAACCGAGCCAATAAGTCAAGAGCAAATTAGGCTGTACAAGAGAAATTTTTGAATCTAACTATGAGATCTCGATGGCAAGGAAGTAGTGCAACAAACCCAGGTCTGTCATGTCAAATCTACCATGAAGAGATGCTTTCACCACTGCAATAGTCGATGAAGAACTCTCGATGATCAAAAGGTCATCAACATATATAACCAAAATTAGGAGCAAATAATCTTGCCATAAGAAGTAGACATTAGAGTCAAAATGGCACCTAGTGAAACCCACTGTGAGAAGAAAGGAATCCATCTTGGTGCACCATGCCTGAGGGGCTTGTTTGAGGCCATAGATAGATTTCCTAGGTCTGCATACCAAAGAAGAATCTTGAACAAATCTTGGTAGCTGCTCCATGTAGATGTCCTCCTCTAGGTCTCCATGAAGAAAGGCACTCTTCACATCCATCTGGTGCACATCCCAACTATGTGTTGTGAAAATAGCCAAGGTGAGTTAGATAGAAGTCATCTTTGTAATGGGTGCAAAGGTCTCTGAGTAGTCAATGCCTGCCACCTATGAAAAACCCTTGGCAACCAATCGCGCCTTGTACTTATCAACCAACCCATCTGCTGTAAACTTGGTGTGATATATCCACCTACATCAAACCATCTTTCTTCCCTTAAGAATTGAAGTCAAATCCCAAGTGTGATTTTTGATTAAAGAAAAATATTCTTCCTCCAAGCACTATCCCACTCAGGTACCCCAGATGCCTCTCAAAAAGTCTATGGATCTAAAACTAAAGCAAAGAAGGCATGTTGATCTCTCTAAAAATCCCCCCTAGTACGTCTGTCATCTGTGAGATCTCCTGCCCAAGTGGCAGCACTCTCAAGTGTCTATCTAGCCCAAAGTGGCTCAAAAGTGGGTGAGTCAGGTGCTAACTCCTCATCCTTTTACTGACAAGAGGTGGATGACCATGCATCACTGTCCTCAATGTCTGAACTTGAAGAAGGAGAAGATGTCTCTAGCTCAAGAACCTACTGTGGATGATCTGAATCTGATAAGGAATCATCATGAAGAAGTAGATTCGATGAGGGAGAAGAAGTGTCAAGTGTTGAGTCTCTAGAACTCTCCTAAAAATGGACACTTCTCTCGATGAACAACTCATGAGTTACTAGATCTAGAAGGCGATACCCCTTAATACCATATGAATATCCTACAAAGATGTAAGGCTTGGATTGATGTTCCATAGCTTTGCATTTCTTCTTCAGAATGCGGGCCATGGTTGGGGATTAAAAAACCCTAAAGTGGTCAACATCAGGTTTCCTTTTATGCCAAGCTTCAAAGGGTGTTATCCCTTTCAAAGCTTTGTGAGGAACCCTATTTTGAATGTAGCAAGCACAATTGATGGCTTCAGCCCAGTACTGTGGTGTTAAGGATTTGGAGTGAATCATATAACTACCCATCTCTTTCAAGAACCTATTTTTGCATTTTGTAACCCCATTCTGTGAAGGATTTTAAGTGACTGTGCGCTGTAAATCAATCCCCTCAGTGGTGCAAAACTACTCAAATCTTTTGTTGACATACTCCCCTCCATTATCAGTTCGAAGAACCTTGATGGATTTCTCACTCTATTTCTCAACAAGAGCCTTGAAGTCTATAAATTTTTCAAACACTTCAGACTTTTGTTTGAAAAAATATATCCAAGTGTACCTAGATAAATCATCAATGAAAGTGAGGATGTACTTGGCCCTTGTGAAATATGGTTTGGGAAAGGGTCTTGATACATCACTGTGGACTAACTTCAAAGGTTGTGATGTCCTCCAAGCTTTGTCTTTGTCAAATTTTGCTTCAGGATGCTTTCCAAGGGAGCACCCCTCGCAAAGTCTTTTTGAGAATTGGACACGAGGCAAGCCAATGACCATGTCATTTTTGCAAAGTTGTTCAAGGTATCGGTAGTTAAGGTGGCCAAACCGCTCATGCCACAATTTGCTAACTCCATCTGAATGAGTCAACAATGTTGTTGGAGAAGAATCTGGTGCAAAATGTGAGAAAGTGTATAACCTTGCTTGGTGATCTGCCCTACCCACTGCCACTGTAGTATCACTATGCAAGCCCCTGATAGCCATTGAATCTGGTGAAAACTCAACTCTCATGCCCTGACCAATGTGAGTGATTTGGTACACTAATAAGAGATTGGTTGAAAGAGAAGGAACACTTAAAACTTTATTTAATGTTCCTCCTTCCATTTCAATTGACCCTCTCCCTGCAACAGAAACTGAAGTATCATCACCCAAACTAATTTAAGTCATGCTACAAGGCTCTAAAGATGAAAACTCAATTAGTGAAGAGCCCATGTGGTGAGAAGCACCTGAATCAATGGCCCATGATGTTGTAGAAACTATAGTAGCTACAAGGGCCTTGCCCTTTTCTTTCTCCTTACCCTTATCTTTTGCCTTGGTAGAATCTTGGGTAGATGAATTTTACTTGATGGACTCAGGGACACCTATGTTGTGCTTCTCTAAAAGATGAGTTAGGTGATCTATTTGTTTCTTCATGCATTTGTGTTCATCACGCCCTATCTTTTTACAATAGGCACACTTAACCTTCTCCTTCTTAGGTTTAGCATTAGAGGATGAAGACTCAGTGTTGTTTTTAACAGAATTGGTTTTTTTTGTTCTTCTATTGGTCCTTGTTATTTTTCTTCTTTTTATTTGTTGAAGTCTTATCCTTACCATTTTCAGCTATCAAAGCTTGGGGTTGAGTATACTTCATTATGCCCACTTGAATTAGCTTATCTTGCTCCCTAGTCAAGTCGACAATAAATGAATCCAAGGAAGGCATTTTTCAAGTAGTGCTAAGGGCACATTTTGTGGCATAGAAAGTGGAGACAAATACTAAATAGCTTGGACCTAACTTTGTGAGAATAGAAAGGATGAGTTGATCATCTTTCTTCTCTATCTTGAATTCTTTCAATTGCAATTGAAGGGCCTTAAACTTAGTGAAGAACTCCTATAGGGTGTCAAAGTTGTTAGGACTTAGACTTATGAGTTCATTTTCAAGCTCATGTCCTCTCATCTCATCAAGCTTCCCAAATAAGAGTTCTAAGGTGTCCCATATGTCTTTGGGAGTCTTGGAGGTTTCTAAATGGAACAAAAGTTCTTGAGGCATAGACAAGCTCAGTAATCCATAGGCTTCATCACTACAGTTTTACCATTTAACATTTTTAGCATCAGTGTTGGGTTCTACTTCAGTACCCATGGTCATCCTATACAACCCTTTGCTTTTAAGAATGATTGATATTTTAACCTTACATTCATGATAGTTGAAGGGTGTTAGGGGTTTAAGTTGAAAATAATATATTTTAAGCTGAATTTAGGTGATGCTGTGTTGATTACAAGTTGTAAAATTATGCAAAGAAGTTAATGAAAGCAAAGATTTGCAAGTTTGTGAAAAGTAATCACACCCCCCTGAGATGTTGATCCCCCCAAAATATGTAAGTGCACGCTTAAAAGACGTCAGGCTCAGCTAAAAATGCATGTTAGAGTAATCAGTGCAAGACTATGAGCAAACAGGATGTCGAACTCAGTCGAAAATGCATCTTGAGAGACCCAAATTTTAGACACTTTATAAACTAGTGCATTTTTGACAAATAAAAAGCCTACACCATGGAAAATTGAATTACGAACACTTTTACAAAAAATGGCACCCAAATCTGAGCTACTATTTGCAAGATATTAAAGGTTCAATTTTATCGTAAACTAGTGTTTTTATAAAAAAAGTACTAAAACATTAAAAATGCCTATTTAGAGAGAGAAACTGGTCTTCCAACCACTCGTTGGATTTGACACAGAGCGAGAAATCTAAAGGAGGTCTTTATGAGGTGGAATTGGCCTCTTGCCAACTTGAGCCTCACCCTTCATCTTCGTAGGTTGAAGATACAAGTTTAAAAAACTTATAAACTATTTTTTTTAATGCTAATTTCCAATTTGTATTTAATTCAAAAAATCAAATTATTGACTTATGAATATTAAAAAAATTATTGGACAAAAGCAGAATTATCAATCAAACAACAAGAGAGAGAGGGCCCACGACAAGGGCATTGGAAACCAAAAAAGGTCTAAACACAGCGGCAGTTGTAGCAAAACCCTAAGCGCCCATGAATGTTTTTTGTGACACAAGCAGTCAGACATGGCAGAAGCATTGGTATTGCGCGACAGAATGGATGGTCACACTGACGAGGTGATGGTCATCACCACTCCCATTGATAATTTTGACATGATCATCTCGGCCTCCCATGATAAATCCATCTTGTTGTGGTAGCTCATGAAGGAAACTGAGAAATATGGTGTTCTGAGGCACCACCTCATCGGCCACTCCCACTTCATCCAGGATGTGGTTATCTCCTCTGATGGCCAGTTCTCCCTTTTCAGCTACCGGGATAGCGAGCTCCGACTATGGGAACTCAACACGGGCCTCACCACCTACCACTTCTACACCTCTCTCAACTTATTCAAATGACAGATTCAAATCATAATAACTTTAAACTTGCAATGAGAGAAACATGTCGTGGAGTTGGACTGTGCTATCTTTTCCCACAGAATGACCAAAAGAAAAGGAATTCTACTGCCTTTGCTAAAGCCACAATAGATCTAGACAAGATGTCTTGGCAAATTCTAACTCAGAAGCAATTTTTTTAAACAAGTTTTTGTATGGATTTGCATGATTTTTTAAAAAAATCCACCAAAACTCTTAAATGCAATAGAGTTAAACAAAAAAACTACTAGGAAAGCAAAGTAAGAATTTCAGAATAAACTAATAGCATAACCAGACACACGATTATCGGAGTGGCTTCGATATCATATCAGAGTTGTTCCAAGAATTTGGATAATGCGAATGCAATGGAGACATGATCACACAAGATGAAGCAAATGCACACCACATAGATGCTAAAGCAATTTGAAATTATACAAGAAGATAAATTGCACAAGACAAAATGGAGAAAACCAAAATCTGATTAACATGAGATGGCCAAAGTGAAGAATACATATAGGAAAGCACATAAGTAACTCCTCCACAAAACGTGGCCAAGGCACCCAAAGAATAGACTATAACTCCTCCATGAAAGGTGGTGACAGGGTGCTAAGAATAGAAAAGTAACTCCCATCAAGGGAATTGCTTATGACATTCTTATGACACTTATGACACATCTATGACACACATCTCCACATAAGCTAGCCTATCCCACAAATATACGAAAACTCAACACAATAAAATTTAATATATATTATTAATATTAAATTATTTATACGATCAATTATTATAACATTACAATTTAATACTTAAATATTATAAATATATTTTTTAAAATTATAAATTTATTAATATATTTATTTTAACATATTAATAATTATTAACATATTAATAATTAACTTTCAAAAATAATCTAAATTTAAAAATACTACTTATTTAAATTAAACAAATATTTACTAATCCCATCAAATTTATTTGTTAATTTTATTATTTTAATTTATCATATGCTTTATGATTTTTTGACCACCAAAATTAAACAAATTCATGTTAATCCTTATAACTTTAAACAAATATTTTTATATCTTAATAATTTTATTTGTAAATTTTAATATTTATTAATTTTAATAATTTTATTTATAATTTTTGTATCACAAATCTTAGCATTTAATAAAAATAATCCCAACAATTATTGTTTTATTGAAAGAAGATTAGAATGTTCATTCTCATGTAATAGTTTTCTAATTGTGAATTTGCTTTTAATTATATTAGATATGAAGGTATGTTTCGGATGAATGTTTGAAGGTCCCTGATTTGCTATATACATAAAATTTTAAGTTAACAATTTGAATGTAGCGTAATTATTTGGCCAATGACCTTGATAAATAAACTTTAATAAATTAAACACCACAAAAAATATATAATTTTTAGTCAAATTTAACTTATTATATATAGTTAAGACCCACAAACTGTTCATGACAAAGAATCCAACTTTAATTATTAATTTCATTTTCAAAAAACTAAAAAAGATTAAATTTTTTATTTAAACCATATAAATTATTTTTAAAAAACATCTAATATAATTTTTCCACCATCATAATATCAAGCATTAGCTTTAAATATTAAAAGAAAGCCATATCATAAACAAGATAAAAATATATAAGAATGCATCAATTATAATGCACTATAATGAATAATAAATTTAATAAAACCGTACCATTATATTTCACTGGGAAAAATCTTTATAAAAAAATAGAGGTTACACCGTATATTGAACAAAATAAAATATTCTATGAGGACATCAAAGTAAATAGAATATCACATAATCATATAATATAAATTGTTTACATAATAGAGGTAGAATAGTCACATAAACAATATAACATACATACGCTTAGATAGTATATGGGGCACTGAGGAACAAACCTAAGAGGTAGAATATTCACATAAACAATATAAGATACACCCGCTTATATAGTATAGGAGGCACTCAGGAACAAACCTACCTCATTAGAATTGACAATAAGAGTATCTAAAGGATCAGATAAAAACAATCTATCCAAACAAGTGAGTATACAAATTTCTACTATGCAAAGTGACCTTAAGACCGTGCTTCATGAATAAGGTCATTCCAATCTTGGTTTTCACTTGATGACATGATTCAATTTTCACTCGATAACGTGCAAGGATATTGGCAGCCACGTATTTCATACTCACATAGGCAAATTTCTCCCCAGACATAAACGAGGACCAGCATTAAAGACAGGATACTTGTAATCCCACTCCTTCATACATATCCCATCTTTACTAATCCATCTCTGAGGCTTGAAATCTTCGGCATCCTCTCCCCACAACGTCGCCATTCTATTTGTAGCGTAAATGAAATAGAGAAGTTTTGAGCCTTTCTTAACACGGGTTCCATCAGGGAGAACATTATCTCTGGCTGATTCTCTTTGAACTACAGGAACAGGGGGATAAAGCCTCATTGTTTCACACAAAGCTGCATGCAAATAATTCATACCTCTTAAATCTTCCCAACCAAAAAATCCCATCTTATCATATGAGTATGAGTTGTCATCAGTAGTATTCAAGTACTTTGACATTAGAATATTGGAAAGTTCGGAGATTATGTTTTCCTCTACATGTGGATGCATGCTCAAAACCCAGAAGAACCATGAAATTGCCAGAGCTGATGTATCTCTACTGGCAAGAAATATGCTTGAAGATAAATCCTGCAATTTAAAAAACAATAAACTATGAAAATTAATCCAAAGATTTTAAAAACCCAATATTTTAAATAACATGAACACACACATAAAATATTTTTTTTAAACTCTACATGCCTGCAGCAATTTTTCAGGAGGACAACGTCCTTCTTCTGCCTCCAATTTGATGAAGCTGGATAGGATGTCCCCCTGCGGTTCTCTTTCTTTATCCAACTCCTTAATTCTAAATTTCACCCCATCTGATATAAATTCACGTACTATTGCTTCGGATATACTCATATTTTTTTCAAACCCCACATTAAAAAATCTCATAAACTTCCACAAAAATGGAGGGCAGACTAGACGATAAGTGCAGCATTCCATGGCATCGTCAAACGCCGCCCAAAATTTAACCACAGTATCTGAGGTTCCGGCGTCTCTCCCAAAAACAGTCACACACACATGATCAAGAGCAAACTGAAGCAAAATATCTTGCAAATCCACCGAATCCTTTTTCTCTTTTGCATCTTCAAGGCGTGGCAGTAATTTTGCATGCACCAATTTGTGCAGGAGGCTTAAATTCCTGTCTCTGGCGTCGCCGCTGCTTACTGCTATTGCGGCGCCCATCCGTTGGCGCTTCCACAACTCATAATCTGCAGTAAATATACCGTCGCCAAATATTTCGAACAATGCCCCTTTGAAATAGAGACCTTTTGGAAAGTTGGCGAAATCGTTCTTCAGAATATATTCTATATTATGTTATAGCAGGCCCAAAAACAATTTAAAACATCATAACAGCGGTTAGAAACAGGGCAAAACAGAGCATAAACAGATCTGAAACAATAATATATTACTGGAACTTGCTTACAGTCATCTAACATTTCAATCCAGTCCAAAGCTTTCCAATGCTGTCATATGCTTTTCTAATGCCTTTGTTTGCTTGTGCCCAGCACATATTTATAGTTGCAATACAAAATCTGGAAACTCCTAATTTCTAGAATAGTCCACATCTTTGGAATGTTCTACTTTCAATCTGGATTGTTCTGCGCTTTGCCTAGATTATTCTATGGAAGAGTTTAGAAAGTCTCATCTTCTTGGCATCTTCTAGACAATTCTTAACATTCTAACATCTCTCCTTAAGATTGGCTAGAAGAATACAAGGAAAATACAAAAGAGATGGGAAATACAAAAGAGAGGGGAACATTATATAACTATCCCCCCTTAATGTTCACTTCAATCATGCCCAACATATCGCGTAATTTCAAAATTTTGGCCTCAAGCATACTCTTAGTAAATATATCTGCGGCTTGGTCTTCACTTGGACAAAATTGGAGATTAACAAAATTTTCTTGAACAAGATCCCGAATATAGTGAACATCAATTTCAATGTGCTTTGTTTTAGCATGAAAAACAGGGTTGTTTGCAACTTGTATGGCACTTTGATTATCACAATACAAAGTAGTAGCTGAATCTTGTGCAAAACCAAGCTCAAATAAAAGATTTCGAATCCAAACTGCTTCCTTTCCTTCTTCTTTTGCTGCTCTATATTCTGCTTCGCAAGAAGACAATGATGTAGTTGTTTGTTTTTTGCTACTCCATGTAATAGGGCTTGATCCAAGCTGAAAAACATAACCTCCAGTAGATTTTCAGTCATCTATATCACCACCCCAGTCTGAATCTGTAAAGTCAATGAAAGAAATTGAAGACTTGTAACTATAATGTATGCCATAGTAAAGGGTTCCACGAATGTATTGCAAAGTTTTAAATTGTTTTTTGCCCTACTTTAACATGGTATTAGCGCATAGGGTTGTTAGAACACTGTTTTTTAGATTTAAATAAAAGCTAGAGATCTTTTAACAATGTTAGAATGTTAAGAATTGTCTAGAAGATGCCAAGAAGATGAGACTTTTTAGAGTCTTCCATAGAACAATCTAGGCAAAGCGCAGGGCAATCCAGATTGAAAATAGAACATTCCAAAGATGTGGACTATTCTAGAAATTAGGAGTTTCCAGATTTTGTATTGCAACTATAAATATGTGCTGGGCACAAGCAAACAAGGGCATTAGAAAAGCATATGAAAGCATTGGAAAGCTTTGGATTGGATTGAAGTGTTGGATGACTGCAAGCAAGTTCCAGTGATATATTATTGTTTCAGATCTGTTTATGCTCTGTTTTGCCCTGTTTCTAACAGTGGTTATGATGTTTTAAATTGTTTTTGGGCCTGCTTTAACATTCTGATGTTAAAGCAGGCCCAAAAACAATTTAAAACATCATAACCGCTGTTAGAAACAGGGCAAAACAGAGCATAAACAGATCTGAAACAATAATATATCACTGGAACCAGAATGTTAAAGCAGGGCCAAAAACAATTTAAAACATCATAACAGCTGTTAGAAACAGGGCAAAACAGAGCGTAAACAGATCTGAAACAATAATATATCACTGGAACTTGCTTGCAGTCATCCAACACTTCAATCCAGTCCAAAGCTTTCCAATGCTTTCATATGCTTTTCTAATGCCCTTGTTTGCTTGTGCCCAGCACATATTTATAGTTGCAATACAAAATCTGGAAACTCCTAATTTCTAGAATAGTCCACATCTTTGGAATGTTCTACTTTCAATCTGGATTGCCCTGCTCTTTGCCTAGATTGTTCTATGGAAGACTCTAAAAAGTCTCATCTTCTTGGCATCTTCTAGACAATTCTTAACATTCTAACATATTAGCAGGAGCAGAGGTGACTACTTGGAACATATGGCTTCCCCACCATAAGGGGCCACTAAATTTGAACGTTCCGCCATTTTCAATCACTACTTTGGAGCCCTGCTCATAAAAATTGTTGATGTTCAGTAACACCCACGGCATCATGCCCACCACCGGCCAGTTCAGCGGTCCTCTGCTAATTTGTTTTGTCATAATGCTTACAACAATTAGTACAAGCATTGTGGCCACTAATACTAGACTCATGTACATCACCTCCATGGCTGCAATTTCCAAAAGAATACTTAGCTTATAATTACAGGCTAAGAGATCACTGACAGGAGAGCATGATGACATTAAAAAGATATTTGTAGGTGTTAAAAAGTTTAATTGAGGCCAACTACTATCTGACTCAATAAAGTTGTTGACAATACCATGGGAGTTCATATACTCTTAAATGAGTCAACTGATAAAAACATGCCACCTCATCAAGAACCTCGTCATTAAAAATTTGTTGATTTCATTTATAAGTTAAATGAACCCACCGTTCCCTTATTTCAATCAAATG
The DNA here is from genome assembly GCA_037957365.1 of Torreya grandis. NCBI lineage: Eukaryota > Viridiplantae > Streptophyta > Pinopsida > Cupressales > Taxaceae > Torreya > Torreya grandis. The sequence goes on along the minus strand of JARHVA010002159.1, from coordinate 108,925 downwards.
AATAAATAAAATACTGAAGTTATCGATTTCAGTTATAAATTTTTCAAGATCAAAGTAGTTCATAGGTTATTAAATGAATCAATTAACGATAAGATCAAAGTAGTTCATAGGTTATTAAATGAATCAATTAACGATAATTTTTTAAAAATTGTATTAGAAATTAAAATTATGTAATTGATGCTATTAAATATACATTTGTAGGTGAATATTTAAATGAGATTCAATGAATTTGTTAGCAGTGCTATGGTAGTTCATAGACTCTTGAATGAGTCAAATTAAAATATTAAAATTTGTTAACAATTAAAATTATATAAATGATGAGAGATGTCATAAATTATTAAAAATGAAGTTAATAAAAAAACTTTTAGTTAAAAAAATATTATTGGACGTTATTTATAAGTTAAATGATTCTCATTTTTTTTTTTTAATAATTTAATAAATAAATAAAATAATGTAATGTAATTAAATTATAAATTTTATAATATTTAAATAATTCATAAATTTTTAAATGAATCAATTAACATAATTATTCTTTTTAAGTTATGTGAATGTTATAAAATATTGAAAAAAAAATAACTAAGATTTAACATTAAATTTTTATTTAAAAATAAAATAAATTTCATACCAAAATACAAAACAAAACAAAATAAAATAAATAAATAAATATAATTTTTAATTTTAATTTAATTTAATAGAGTGGAAATAATGTCAAATCTTAATACACATTTTTAAAAATTAATAATATGAATAAATAATCAATTGGAGAACATGATAATATTAAACACATATTTGTAAATATTAAAATTTAAATGAGGCCATCCAGCTCAATAAAGTTGTGGACAACACCATAATGCTTCGTAAACTCTTAAATGAGTCAACTAAAACAATAAACCATGTCAAAAATTAAAACTATATAAGTGGTGAGAGAGGTCACAAGTTATTAAAGTGAAGTCAATTTAAAAACCCTGTATTAAAAAAATTGTTGAAGTTATTTATAAATTAAATGATTCCCACTTTTCTTATTTCCATCTATCTAATAAATAAAATAAGATGATGTAATTAAATTGTTAACTTTAATTATAAATTTTATAACACTTAAATAATTCATAAGCTTATAAAAGAATCAATGAATATAATAAATTTAATAAAATTATATGATGTAATTTAATTGTTAATTTTAATTATAAATTTTATAACACTCAAATAATTCATAAGCTCTCAAACGGAACAATTAATATAATAAGTTTTCTTAAATCATATAAAAGATATAAAATATTAAAATAAAGATAATTAAAAAAATTTATTATAATTTTGTTATTTTTATTTAAAAATTAAATAATTTTCATTTAAAAAAATTAAAAATTAATAAAAATAGTAAAATAAATAATATTCAATTTCTTTTTCACATATACATATATACATATACATATACACATATACATATACATATACATATATATATATACATATATAATTTTTTATTTAATTTAATAAAGTAAAAGATAACTTTAAACATATAACTCTTAATATATATTTTTTAGGAATATTTTTTTGTAAAACTATTTAATTGAATTTAAATTATTTTATTCGTGGTAAATATAAAACATAATACAATTAAATAATTCTACATAAAATATATAATTTAATATTTATTTATATTAATAATAATTATAATGATATTTTATTTAAAAAAATTAAAAAATTAATTAACTAACACATTTTAGTTTTGATATATTTTTTCATAAATTAATCATTTGACAAAAAATAAATATTAAAAATTATGTTAAAAAAACTTAATTAAAACGTAGATATATTGATTTTTAACTCATATTTTAATTCTAAATCATAAATTATTAAAACTATGAGTGAGGAGGTATGTCATAAAGTATTGAAATGAAAAGAACCTATATCTCCTTCATCAAAGTTTGTTCACTTCATTTTTCTTCATATAGAAAAAAATTGTAATAATATTTATAAATAAATATAAAGTTTTACTGTCACACATGAAAGGGTATTGGTGTTTGTGAGTATATTGAATTTCAAATTTGAAATTAAAATTTATGTCTATTTCGATCATTTATTTATTTATTTTTTAAATAATAAAATAAATAATATTCAATTGCACATATCACAAAATAAAATAAATAATATTCAATCTCTCTCACATATACATGTTTTATTTTTTTATTTAATTTAATAGAGTGGAAGATAACTTTATAATTATAACTTTTAGTACATATTTTTTGAAAATAATTTTTGGTAAAAATATTTAATTGAAATAAAATTATTTTACTCTTCAAAAATATAAAATATAATACAATTAAATAATTCTAAATAAAATATATAATTTAATATTTATATTAATAATAATTATAATGACATTTTATTAAAAAAATTAATGAATTAACAAATTTTCATTTTGACATATTTTTTCATAAATTAACTAATTGAAAAAAAATAAATCTTAAAAATTATGTTAGAATAATCTTAATTAAAATGTAAATATACTAGCATAGATATCTTAAATACATTTATCTGAAATATATTGAGAGATATCAATCTCGAGGTGCCTAGTAGCACCCTTAGGTGTAGCATGTACATTTAACAATAAATACTAATTAATGCATCATTTCATATTTATCCAAATAAAAAATATATATCACATTCAATGATAATTTAAAAAAAAAAATTAATATATATCAAAATATGAAAATAAATACAATATATGTGATATTAAATATGTAATATTATTGTAGTTCTAAGGACTTGAATAATATTATTTTATATGTGAGATGGTCACAAATGTTAAACTTAGTCTTTCTATGTACCCTATATCAATTGTTGCTTTAGAAATAGTCAATCATTGTGATTTATGTATGGATAATCTCAAAGTCAGTCTTAAAGGCAGTCATCATGTCCTTCCCCTTTGTATTGGTATAATTATAATTGTATGTGGAGTTGCATCTATAAATGGCATTCGAGTGTAATTATCAAATTCTACCATAACATATGTAGGTGGCTCTGGTAGAGAAATTCTAAGTCTGTATACTATAGTTACAATATATCCTAGAGATCCATTTACAAGCCCTGCTTCTATCCATAGATTACAGGTTAACATCACCCCATTTGTCACTATTTGTCCTTGACACCAATAGTTTTCAATCATCAATAGTCAGATGTTCATATCAAAGATTTGTGAGCAAATTTTGAAATATTTTTTAGTCATCACATTCCATGTCTATTACTATAATATGGTGATTTATGACTCACAAGAGGTAGCTGACCCAAATCTCTTAATAAAATGATTGCTCTACCTCTGAAACTCATACTTGTATTTTTTGGAAATGCTTGACAAAGTCGTTCATCTATGTTTTGTAACATTTTTTCCCTAATGAAACTTATTTCATCAATCAATATGTATTTATATGATGCATTTCTTCTTGAAAACTTGTGAATCTTGTTCCTTCTAATTCTAAAAAGGCTACTATTGGGATTCATAGTGTTGAATGGATTATCAAAGCACCAATATTAAATGTTGGAACTCCAATTGGTGCAAGTAATAGAAGTTGACAATGTTTCATAGTTGATGATTCATTTTTAAAAGCTTCACCAATGGCACCAATTAGATGTGATTTTCCTATTCCTACCATTCCTTGAATTATCATGCATAGTGGTTTGATATTATGAGTCTGAAAAAAATGTCTCGTGATTATATCAAGTGCCTTTTTTTTTTAGCACCTAAGGTTCCATAAGAAATATTACTTGTTATATCATCTGATATGAGCAACATGTTATCTTTCATTATGATTATGAAATTTATAACTAAATTTGTGTATTATTCTCCTTTATATTCATGACTCTATTGTGCTTGTCTATCAAGATATCTTCTTCCTAACATATCTAATTATGATAATTCCATAATTGGCCCACGATGTATCTTTGATATGATTTTCCACTCGTGTTCCCTTGTATTTTGATGAACAGATAGAACATCATCACATTCAACATCGCTTTGATTTCTATGGTCATCTGGCATAGTCCTCTACTCCACATGACAAGGATTGTAATTCAATGATTCCTATTTTGATATTATTATATCATCATCAAGTCTGATATCTCTTTTTATATTATGAAATAGCTTGTAAACCAATAACACTGACCAATATAAATCAACCCATTTTTCTAATTCCCACATAGACACTATAGGAAACCTTGGGAACACTCTCACAATAGTTATCACACTCCTGGCCTCCAATTTATTATCTCACCTTTTATTGGGATTATATGACCATGATCTAGTTGTCTCTATAAGTCAAAAACTCTCCATTTCATATGGTTTGTTTATGTATCCATCAATGAAAACTTATAAAAGTTTATCATTTTTTGGTTCTTTAGTATGTGTCATCAATTTGAACACTTTACTTAATGAATTTTATTAATTATATTTATAAAGTTGACTATAAAAATAAAAATTAAATTTTATTAAAGCACACTTAAAAATTATATCAATAACAACTTATTTTTGAATGAACCACTTTTCTAAATTTATTAGGTGAGTCCTTTTACAAGAAGGGAAAGAGTCCTTCATTATTTAAATTTAACAACCATTTATATATTTTTCCATGTAAAAAATGTAGTCTTTGGATATCTCCATTTATTATAACTTATTACCAATAAAATTTTTTTTTATTTTAATTTTTTATTTTTTTAAAATAATAATTATCTATTTCAAATTTCAAAGTGTCCTTTAAATTTTACAACAATTAATTTTATTAATTTTTTTTTTTTAAATTACTTATAAAACAAGCATAATCATAAATAAACAACATAACTAACCAATTAATTATTTATAATTATTTAAGATATAGCTATTTAAAAAATGCAACTAATCAATTAACTATTTAAAGAATGTAACTAACCAATTAACTATTTAATGAATGTAACTAACCAAATAACTATTTAAGATTTATTTTAGTTCATATATATATATATATATATATATATATATATATATATATATATATATATATATATATATATATATATATATATATATATAATTATCATATATCTATATCTATATAAATATAAATATAAATATAAAGCATTCAAAATTTAATCTAATAATTTTAAAATATAATAAATCTATTTAATTATTAATTAATAAAAATAATTTATCCATAGATTTTAATAAAATTATATATAATAATAATAATTATATAATAAATATATAACTCTATTTTAATTATAAATAAAATTTATCAATATTAAAAAATATTTAAATCTAAGTTATATATTATAAATTTACATAAATATAAAAATAATTATGGATATCAACATATTTATTATGGAATTTAAAAATAAAACATAAAATTATGAATTTAGAAGTCTATAATAAATCATAAAATTATAAACTTACTAAATAAATAAATAAACCTTAAAACCAAAAAAAAAAAAAATAAATAAATAAATAAAATATTATATTAGGGTATATAGAAATACCAAGTCACATGGGAATGGTGGCGTAGGAATGGTGACATAACAATATAACTTAGAGGAGGATAAGGTTTTCAAGAGAGCTAGGTCTGTTTGCTATTTTTTATTTTATGTTTTATTAATTATATATATATATATATATATATATATATATATATATATATATATATATATATATATATATATATATATATATCAAATAACGTATTTGGTAATTATATATTTTTTGGTCGACTGATTTTTATTTTATTTTATTATTATATAGACTTAACAAAAATAAAAGTGAACAACTCACATTATTACACTCTTCGTTGTCATTGTATATTATGCCTCCACACACACACACACTCTCACACACACACACACACACACACACACACACACACACACACATAGATTCAACTAACGCATTCGTTAATTATATATTTTTTAGCCGACTGATTTTTATTTTATTTTATTATTATATAGGCTTAACAAAATATATATATATATATATATATATATATATATATATATATATATATATATATATATATATATATATATATATATTCAAATAACGCATTCGTTAATTATATATTTTTTGGTCGACTAATTTTTATTTTATTTTATTATTGTATAGGCTTAACAAAAATAAAAGTGAACAACTCACATCATTACACTCTTTGTTGTCATTGTATATTATGCCTCTTAACGTAATTATTTTTTTTTAATAAAATATTATTAACTTTATTATGTATGTGTGAAGAAAAATTAAATTATATTTTTTCTTTAATTTTTTTGTCCTATTATGTTTTATCTTTTTTATAATATAAAATAAATCCAGTTCAATTAAATGTTTATAAAAAAAATCAATCTTAAAAAGATTCTCTATTCAAAGTTTCAATTTTAAAAAGACTATATTAAAAGTTATCCAACTATAATGTTATCTTTTACCATATTAAATTAAATTAAGATTATATATATATATATATATATATATATATATATATATATATATATATATATATATATATATATTGAATATTATTTTATTTTTTAATGTTGAGTTATTTAACTTATAAATGAAATTAATTAATTTTTAATGAGGGGATCTTGATTGATTTCATTTTAATATTTTATGATCTCTTTAATTATTTATATAATTTTAATTTGTGACACAATTTAAGAGAATTTATTATGTTAGTTGATTCATTTAAAAATTTATGAACTATTTTAATATTGCAAAATTTATAATTGAAATTAATAATTTACTTTTTTATTTCTCTATTTGTTGAAATATAGAGAGATAGGTTTATTTAAATAAAATTAACAAACTTTTAATGAGATATTTTTAATTAGGTTCATTTTAAAATTGTGTGCCCTCACTTATTATTTATATAGTTTTAATTGCCAAACAGATTTATTACTTTAATTGACTCATTTAAAAATTTATTAACTATCATGATTTTGCCAACAACTTTATTGAATCTGATTTAAATATTTACTTAGAAATATATATTCAATGTCAGTATTTATATAATTTTAATTTATAATACAATTTTTAAAAAAATTATTATATTAATTAATTCATTTAATAATTTATAAGTGAAATCAATAATTTAATTATTTTATTTATTTGTTGAAAAATAAAAAGATGTGTTCATTTAAATGAAATCAACTAGAAATTCATTTTAAAACTTTATGACCTTTTTTATTATTTATATAGTTTTAATTGTTTATTTTAATTACCTCATTTAAAAGTTTATGATTTACCATAACACTACCAACAAATATATTGAGTTTCATTTAAATATTCAACTAAAAATATATATTTAAAATCATCAATTATATAATTTTAATTTCTAATACAATTTTTAAAATATTATTACATTACTTAAACTCATTTAATAACTTACGAACTACTTTGATCATGTATAATTTATAATTGAAATCATTACCTTAACTATTTTATTTATTCATTTGATGTGGGTTCATTTAACTTATAAATGAAATCAACAAACTTTTAATGACGAGATTCTTGATTACGTGGCGGTGGCATGTTTTATCGTTTTAGTTGACTCATTTAAGAGTAAATAAACTGCCATGGTATTGTCAACAACTTTATTGAGCGGGATCGTAGTTGGTCTCATTTAAACTTTAACGCCTACAAATATTAGTTGGCCTCATTTAAACTTTAACGCCTACAAAAATTAGTTGGCCTCGTTTAATGTCATCATGCTCTCCAATCAATATCTCTTAATTGGCCTCGTATAATGTCATAAGCTAAGCATTCATACGGAAATTGCAGCCATGGAGGATACTGTTGTAGGCATTATGACAAAACAAATTAGCAGTGGACCGCTAAACTGGCCGGTGGTGGGCATGATGCCGTGGGTGTTACTGAACATCAACAATCTTTATGAGCAGAGTGCGAAAGTAGTGATTGAAAATGGCGGAACGTTCAAATTAAGTGGCCCCTTGTGGTGGCGAAGCCATATGATCCAAGTAGCCATTGAAAGTATTGATGGGTGGGTTCATTTAACTTATAAATGAAATCATCAAACTTTTAATGACGAAGTTCTTCATCGGCTAGCAAGTTTTATCGTTTTAGTTGACTCATTTATGAGTATATGAACCACCATAGTATTGTCAATAAAGTCTATGAAGTACCATGGTATTGTCAACTTCTTTATTGAGCGGGATCGTAGTTGGTCTCATTTAAACTTTATCAGCTACAAATATGTGTTTAATGTCATCGTGCTCTCCAATCAATCATCTTTTTATTACTATTCTTAGCCTGTAATTATAAGCTAAGCTTTCTTTCAGAAATTGCAGCCATGGAGGTGATGTACATGAGTCTAGTATTAGTGGCCACAATGCTTGTACTAATTGTTGTAAGCATTATGACAAAACAAATTAGCAGAGGACCGATAAACTGGCCGGTGGTGGGCATGATGCAGTGGGTGTTACTGAACATCAACAATCTTTATGAGCAGGGTGCGAAAGCAGTGATTGAAAATGGCGGAACGTTCAAATTTAGTGGCCCCTTGTGGTGGCGAAGCCATATATTCCAAGTAGTCATTGAAAGAAGTGATGGGTGTGTTCATTTAACTTATAAATGAAATCAACAAACTTTTAATGACGAAGTTCGTCATCGGCTAGCATGTTTTATCGTTTTAGTTGACTCATTTATGAGTATATGAACCACAATTGTATTGTCAATAAAGTATATGAAGTACCATTGTATTGTCAACTTCTTTATTGAGCGGGATCGTAGTTGGTCTCATTTAAACTTTATCAGCGTCTAGGATCCAAGAATTACATCCTTGTTGGGTATGGTGAATGATATGGTGTTAAGGGATATCTTGTGTGGGATCCTACTTCCCACAAGATCATCATTAGTAGATATGTAAAGTTTGATGAATCATATTTTCTAAAATTAGATGCATAAATGAAAGAAAAATTGGATGGAAAACATCATCATGTTAAAATTGAAATCAAGCTATTTTCAAATTCTTAAAATGAGGAAGTTTGGCTATTTTTTGATGGTGAAAATGTTGAATATTTTGAATATTTACAATGAAATTGAGGAAACACCTCATTAGTCAAATTGGAGGTCAAAACATGAGGAAACACCTCCATAGTCACTCTGGAGATCTACATGGGTCAGGGATCCTCCTAGTAAGTATAGTCCCAATATTTCAATTACAATGATTTCTAATGATGGGGAACTTATTTTTTATCAGTAAGAATTGTACTATATGGATAGTGCCAAATGAAAAAGGGCAATGCAGGAGAAAATGGATGCCTTGGATAAGAATAAGCTATGGGACCTAGTAGAACTTCTAGAAGGTAGAAAACATGTTGGCTACAAATGGAAGATAGGTGTTGGAAAAAAAGTTGAAAGGTACATGGCTAGATTAATGGAAAAAGGATTTTCACAAAAAAATCTATTGATTACCATGAAATCTTTTTAGCAGTTGTTAAACATGTTTTAATTTGAGGTTTTTAGCATTAGTGGCTTTACTTGATTTAGAGTTGTAGTAGTTAGATTTTCAAAAGATATTATGTCATGGAGATTTAGAAGAGGATATACATATGGAACAACTTGAGAGTTTTGGAAAAGATAGAAAAAAAAGTATTATTTGCAAGTTCAAGAATTCATTGTATGGATTGAAATAGTCACCTAGGCAATGAAACAAGAATTTTGATTCATTCATGGGGAGCTAAAATTTTGTTATGAGTGGGTATGATCATTGTGTTTACTTTAAGTTTTTAGACAATGACTCATTCATTATATTGGCACTGTATATTGATGATATGCTTGTTGCAAGCAAAATCATGGAAAAATTAATAGTTTAAAGGCTCATCTATCTAGGACATTTGATATGAAGGATCTCAGAGTAGAAAAACAAATCTAAGGCATGGAGATACATAGAGACAAAAAATTGGTAAGCTTTGGTTATCGCAACAAAGGTATTTTGAAAAGATACTAACCATATTTAGTGTGAAGTATGTGAAACCAGTTAGTATCCCTTTTGCTTCCCATTTTAAGCTTTCGTCAAGTTTATGTCCTAGGAGTGATGCATAAAAGCAATATATATCTCATGTACCATATGCTAGTGCAGTAGTAAGTTTAATATATGCTATGGTATATAAAAAGATGGACATATCACATGTAGTTAGAGTTGTCAGTAGATATATGGAAAATCCAGGTAAGGAACAATAGGTAGTAATTAAGTGGGTGTTTTGATACTTGCAAGGCACAAGTGATGATTGCATCAATTCTAATATAATTGGTGATTTTATTTGTGGAGATGTTGATTTTGATTTTGTAGGAGATCTGGGCAAAACAAGATCAACATCCGGTTATCATTTTAAATTTTAGGTGGACCTATTAGTTAGATGTCAAAGATTCAAAACATTGTTGATCCATCAACTACTAAGGTATAATATGTGGTTTCCTATCATGCTTGTTAGGTGGTAATTTGGCTAAACGGCCTATTGGGTTTTGAAAGAGAACACTACAAAATTAATGTATTCTATAATAGTCAGAGTGCAATTTATTTTTCCAATAATCTAATTTATCATAGTAAGACAAAGCATATTGCAGTAATGTACCATCTTGTCACACATGTGACTGATGAAGGAAAATTAGCACTTGAAAAGGTTCACATAAAGGAAAACAATGTTGATACATTCAAAAAATGAGTTTAATAAGATAAGCTAAAAATTTATTTGGTTTCTCTTGGCTTGCACAAAAGGTGATGAGTTCGTCAGCAAGATATCAGGCATATATTGTTTTCAAGGTGGAGCTTGTTATATATGTGACAATAAAGTTATAATTTTGGACACTTTTTGCAACGTACTTTATAACCCCATTTTATAAGGGGTTGTGGTGGCAACTTCCCTCGCCCCTCCCCCCCACTATTGTCGCAGGGGGGTTTAGGGGGTGGCATAAAATCAAGGAGTCAAACCTTTGTTTCTAGGAAGACAAATTCCACTGAATTCTATTTTTTATAAGAAAAGTCCTAATGGCATTTTTCACTCTATTTTTAGGAGGAGGAATCCTAATGGTGCTTTATCAATTAGGTGTATTTATCTTTGTGCAATTTACAAGTAATATACACATCAAATTCGCATATAATTTATTCCCATTGAAATTAATAAAGCTTGATATCTTGCACCATGGATATTTCCTTAGCTTGCTAAAAATTTTACCATGTAAATTATGTATCATGTGTCATGCATGTTGATGATCTATTTTTTTAATTATCTCTGTAATTATATTTTTGTTATTTTTATATAGTTGTAGAATGTATGGTTTTCTAACATATCCCAAGTCACAATCGATAAGGCACCATTTCTATCCCTTTTTAAAATTATATTCATACTCTAAAGTTTCAATTCATTTAATCTTTGAAACTCGTCTCTATTCTCGAAATTCACTCGCGATGCTCATGTGTATATTTTATTCATTTTTGTCTCTATTTTCATTATGATTACTTACCTAATGTTCAATTGTTTTTTTGTGAAGTTTTTTATGTTCATTATAATATATTATTTATTCTCTTCTATCTTGTTTCTAATGTATTTTAGATAACGTAATTACCACTATACAAATTTAATAAAGAGAGAAAATAAATTGATAAAATGGTCTATGAAGACATCAAATTAAATGAATATACACATATAATATAGACAGGTAGAATATTTCTTCAAATAACATAATATAAATGTGCATACATAATATAGGGGCACCAACCTCATTAGTGTTGGGAAATATTATTAGTCTAATTAAAAGATAATATAAAAATAATCTATTCTAGTGAGTATCCAAATTTCTAACTTGTAAAGTGACCCTAAGGCCATGCTTAATGAATAATGTCATTCCAATCATGGTTTTCACTTGATGACCTGCTTCAATTTTCACTCGATAACGTGCAGGGATATTAAGTAAATTCTCTCCCTAGACATAAACGAGGACCAGCATTAAAGAGAGGATACTTACATTCCCACTCCTCCATACAGACCCCATCTTTATTAATCCATCTCTGTGGCTTGAATTCCATACCACACGGTCTCCATTCTATTTGTAGCATAAATGAAATACAGAAGTTTTGAGCATTTCTTAACATGTGTGCCTTCATGGAGCAAATTATTTTTTGCTAATTTATCTGCCCACCACTGGCCAGTTTAGCGGTCCTCTGCTAAGTTGTTTTGCAATAATGCTTACTTACGACAATTAGTACGAGACTCATGTACATCACCTCCATCTCTGCAATTTCCAAATTTGGTCGAGGCAACTAGTATAGTAATGAAAGAGACGAACAATGCCCCTTTGAATGGGGGCCTTTAGAGAAGTTGGCGAAATCGCTCTTCAGAATATATTCTATATTAGCAGGATTTGAGGTGACTACTTCAGACATATGGTTTCCCCACCACCAGGGGCCTCTAAATTTGAATGTACCGCCATTTTCAATCACTACTTTGGCGCCCTACTCATAAAGAGTGCTGATGTTCCCTAACAACCACGGCATCATGCCAACCACTGGCCAATTTAGCGGTCCTCTGCTAATTTGTTTTGTCATGATGTTAACAACAATTAGTACAAGCATTGTGGCGACTAATACTAGACTCATGTACATCACCTCCATCTCTGCAATTTACAAATTTGAATGAGGCCACTAGTATAGTAATGAAAGAGACAAGTGATTGGAGAGCATGATTACATTAAGCACATATTTGTACAATAAACTTTAAATAAATATAACTTCGATCGGGCTCAATAAAGTAGTTGTCTTCAGTCATAAATTTTACAGCGAACTTTTAAATGAATCTAACTAAAATAATAAAACCTTTTAAATTGTGTCACTATAAACACCATCTTTGCATGTTTCAATGTTCAAATCAGGCCAACTCAGATCTGGCTCAATTATCAATTTGAAAACACCAAAGTTCGTCAACTTTTAAAATAATAAAAGCTTTTAAATCGTGCTAAAACCACTCCACCGAACATTTAGTTAAGTCAGGTCGAGGGTCACCTCTACGTCTACTTATATAGCAAGTGATGCACACTAATATAATTAAGTTTAAAATATAATTTAATTATAAACTTACCACTTACTAAAAATTAAACGAAAATTTATTATTGTTATTAACTACATTTGTAAATTTTATACCATAAATTTGGAGTAATTTAAATGAGATACATATTTATTAATGTTAAAAAAATAATTTATAAAATTTTATACTACCAATCTCAACTAGTTTAAATTAAATTAATATTTACTATTGTTAAAAAAATTATTTGTATATTTTATTTTACCAATTTTAATTATATATACAAGCACCAATCCAAGGGCTTAGGATAGTGGTGAAAAAAATACTTTGTAATCATTAATTCAGGGTTCATTTCTATTGATGGAGTGTTATATGCACTCATGTAACCATAAGATCACTCTTGCACACCATTCCTACATCAAAAACATCATCGCTCACATTATACATAGACAAGAATTATGCAGAATAGTTTAAGTCTCTCATTATAGCCTGATAAAAATACAATCCATAGGTTATTCTTTCTTCCACTGATCTAAGATAAGAAAAAGGAGTACCTAATAAGTAGGCAAATGGGTTGATTTCACAACAATCACTTGGTTGTTGTGATCAACCTGAATATAGGTGGATTGCCTAAACAAGTGCACAAGAAAATATGTTCGTGCATACAAATAAAAAAATCCAATGATTATAAAAAAATACTCCAAATCAAGCATAACTTTGTGAGTGGATGTGAAGATGACTAAAACTAAACTTAGATTGGAAATAACTCAAAACACTAGCTAGTGTGAACATGATGACTCCAACACCCTCCCTTAAATGTAGAATAACGAGTGAGAAAATAGAAAGCAAAGAAACTGATAGTCCTAGACAAGTAGGTATGATCTGGTACCCATGTACAAATGTATACAACAATAAAATATGTATATGTGGTAAACAATATATTTTATCAAAATAAATGGATGTCAAGTCGCTATAACTAATAAGTCAAATAGAAATTGGCACTCTAATATGAGGTTCACTCTATAAAAATACTGATCACAAAACTAGAAAAAAAGGGTTACCAAGGATGAAATATATCACCGTAGCGTGTACTTGAAAACTAATAAAACCATAATGAGAATCAAGAAGATAACATATTCTATAAGGCATCCCAAGAAACATGACTTAAAATATCACGCAATGTTTTAGTAGATGCACTTGATGGAGTGAATCCCATCAAATGAAAGTGCACTCAATCAACTATCTCAGAAATGAAAAATGTGGTGCACCAAAGGATAACAAGGAGCACGATACCTAAATTAGTATGTGCATAACCCCCATGTCATTGCCACCCTTTGCCCCCACCCCATAATGCTGAAGTGGGTGTAGTGACTCAAAAAACATATTTGTATGAATGGGCCAATCCCACTACAAAATATTGAAATGTTGACAGAAAGTTTCACTAGACTAGCTACTCTTCATAAGGAGATCAAGCTCCACAAAAGTCTGAATGAGACTCTCAACATCAAAGATATAGATATAAATATCTCAATAATACATCCCTATTGGGTGATTATATAGTCAACAATTGAAGAGTAAAGTGCTCAATATGGATCATATAAACATGAAGAAGCAAAATCCATGATTCTCAATGTGACTACAAATAAATGTCCCATACAATAACAATATCACCAATTAATGTAAGAAATTCAAGAATGCATTCAGTGTATAGTAGATGACATCTACGAATTGAGAGATATAGGATCCAAAAAACACATTTGCCAAATAAGGAGCTCAAATAATGAACAAGAATCAAAAGGTAAATAGAACAATGTGTAGTCAAAGAAGTTGAGTGGTGGAGGATATTCCTTTGAAGATTCCTCTCAATGAATGATATCACCACTAAGAAGAATGATCAAAAATCCATCCCAAATGAATAAGAATGGTGGATGAATACCCATACATATGAGTGGGTGAAAAGTCTATAATAGAAGAATGTGAGGTAACATCCAAAGAAGTATCAGGTGGATAATGTCTAACCACTTTATTATCAAGTTTCTTTGATTAGAGTTATTATGTAAAAGAGCTCATATGTAGCTCACTATCCTCACAAAGAGTGGTACAAACAAAGGATGGACCTCTATCAAGAAATCCCAAAGAAAAATTTGTATCATAAAAAATTCCATGCCTAATAATGCATGGAATAAGTTGTATAGGTCAAGAAATACCCTGTAGATTCTTCACAATTCCCACAAGTCTATACGAGACTCACTCTATATAAAACACTAATCACAAAACACTAAGAAAAAGAGTTACTAAGAATGAAATGTGTCACCAAAAGGTAACCAAATAATAGTTGAACCACAATGAGAGTGAAGAAGATAACATATGCTTCAAGGCATCCCAAACAGCATGACTCAAAATATCTCATAATTTTATAGTAGGTGCCCTTGACAGAGTGAATCACATCAAACAAAATTTCACTCAATTAACTGCCTAAACAAGGAAAATGTGATGCACCAAGGGATAGAAAGGAGCATGGCATTTGATTTAGTATGTCCACACACACCCCCCCACACCCGCCACCCCCTCCCCCCCGCCCCCCATGCTAAATTGGGTGTAGTGACTCAAAAAAATATTTATGAGTGAGCCAATCCCTCTACAAAACTCTAAAATGATGACACTAGGCTTCACCAACCTAGTTACTCTTAATAAGGAGATCAAGCTCCAAAATAAATGTGAAGGAGGTTGTCAGCATGAAAGGTAATGTCGACACCTAAAATTGGCCACCAATGGTTTCATATCAAACTTTAGACTAATTCTTACAAACCTCTACAAATCTATCCTAAGAATCACATAACATCTCAAATTTGGCTTCATAAAATACAATTTGGCTTATAAACCAATTAAGTGGGACAAATGCACACATAAAATTAATTCAAAATTTGAAAAATGCTAAAAATGCCTAAACATAATTAATTAAAAATAAAAAATAAATCAAATGCCTAATTGAATCATCCATGAGTAATTAAAATGAATTATAAAAAAAGAAATTCAAAAATCAAATAATATCCTAAGAATCCATAATTAACTCTTGTGAGTTATCAAAAATCCTCAAAAATCTCACCCGTGCCTATTCATTACAAATCATGACCATGTGTCACCTTTTAACTCTATTGGAGTTAATTAACTCAAAAAGGTAAGTTTTGATCCCATTCTAATATCTAACTACACCTAAACTCACCTTGGATTATGGTTAGTTGCTAAACCTATAAATACTAGAATTTGCCTCTCATTTAAGAGAGCCTGGACATTGTAATTTTATAATGTTGGTTTTATGAAAAAATTGCAAACAATAGAGTTATAATGCTAAAATTACAAATCACAAGCCAAGCTATTAAGCCATGAAGCTACATCAAGCAAGCATGATCCAAACCAAGGCATCAAGAAGAGAAAGAGCCACATAACTCCACTTACCAAATATCTCTTGAGCATAAGCCAAGAAAGCCAATGAAGAAATCTCTTGTAGCATTCAAGGAAGGTAAGAAAGGTTGTATTTCTTGCATTTTATTTGTGCTTTGTTAATTGGTTTTTCTTCACTAAGTTCCCCCATTTGATCTAGGTAAGATAGTGTTATGCATATTAGTGTGTTTATTTTCATTTTGATTTCCATTGTAAAAAATAATATATGATCTAAGCACCATCATTAGATTCCTTGATCATAAATGGCATGCTCGGTAGGATGAGAAGCATCCCATGTACTAAGGAGATGAAGATGCAACTCAAAATTTGACAAAAAAATGCTTGAACTCCTTCAAATTTGTAATTTTAGATTTAAATTTACCATATTTATAATACTAAATTATCATAGATCTACATAGAGATTGACATCGATCAGGCCTAACTGACATCAGTTTTGAGTGACTGTTATTATTTATGCCAAACTGATATTGGTTATGTGTGATCATCTTTGGTCGGCATGTAGGGTGAATTTAATTTTATAAATATTTAATTTTAAATCTTTCTAACATTCCTTGTCATGATTTCTTAGTTTTATTAGCTTTTATATTATCTATCTAATCCTTGTAATGCAAGTGACAAGAAGTTTTTATCAATCTTTACACTAATAAATTTTTTTACTTTGTTGTGGTTTATCCTTTAGGTTCAAAGGTTGATTGACGTCCATCTTAGTTGACTAGTATCAATCATCTACTACCATCATTAGTTCTCTTTGAGACTGACTAACATTACTTGCCTTAAAATTGGCATCAGTCAATTTTGACCGAGCATGCTCACTGTGTTTTTAAAAATAAAATCTAAGAGCTAATTTTCTAAAGTTCACTTACTCATAATCAAAAGTGCTTCTAAGTAAGATCATACTATCTAACAATTATAGGTCTAGGATGTGATTTGAGAAAAAATTTACAAGATTTGGCTTAATAACATTTCATTTTAGGCTTTTAAAAAGAATCTAGCTAAATTATTCACACTTAATTTTGGGTATTAAAATGAACATGTTAGATATTGAAAATATAGATGTTGGTGTTTAAAAATAAATAGAATCGATAAATATTATAAACACTTCATTTTTAGTGCTTAAAAATAATGCCTAAGTCTTAAACACTTATTTTTGGTGTTTAAAAATAAACTTAGGCTAAATCTTGAAATTTTGGGTTTTGGATAGTTTTCACTTAAGTTGTGTTGTGAAATTATTTAATGTTTTTAAACTTAAGGCAATGTTAAAAGTAAATAACATCGTCACATTTAAATTTGGTGCCTAAAATTAAACTTCAATCATAATTACTTACGAATTGTTTATTGATTATTTGTTTTTGCTAAATGAATAGGGCATGTATGCTCTACCCCCTCCACTATAGGTAATGTGGGTGATCAAAAGTGAATTTTCATTGCATTTAATTCTTATTCCAAGGTTAAGAAATAAAGTTACCTAGCCTTTCCCCAAAACCCATATGGTATTGGGTGATCTAAAAGTAACCCTAGAATCTTTCTACTAGTCTTTTATTTTCATGCAATTTGGCTTGTAAAGGTGATGTCATTACCTCTCATGATTTCTCTATGGAATCATTGACCTGGGATTCATCTCCTAGAAGTGTTTCAACCTTGATTCACATAGGGGTATACAAATTGGGGTACACATACTACTAGAGCTTGGGGGTTGAGTGGCTAACCTCTCTTTTAGTAATGAAGCCTTGACTCAGGTCTAGTCAATCAATAGATTTCACTAAAAAGACCATGGATGTAATTATCATGCAATGAAATAGACCCTTACATGATAATTTTATTGGTATGAACTCAATTGACATGATGATTCTCTTGTGTTATCCACACTTGAGATCAATGTAGATGTTCATAACTTGTATGTTTTTGTCAACCCCACTTGCCACACCTTGATAGGATCTAGGATGATATAGTTTATTTTATAATTTAGTTTTTTATTGATTAGATGTTTTGTGTCTAAAAATTTGTTAAATAATGTCATAAATGAGCTTATTTGTATACACTACTCCATTGTTTAAGGAGTTATGCCATCAGTTTGACACCTTGATTTAAATTAGAAGACTTTTTGTTTCAAAAATGTTGTGTGTGTCACTTGATTGCAATGGGTAACATTATGCTGCACAAATCAATTCAATTTTTGTGCCTTAGAAGTTTTTAAAAACAAATCATTATTACATCTTTTTGGGGTGATAATGTAATTTTGTTGCCCAAATTATTTCACAAATTTATTTTGTCTTATGTCCAAGTTTCACATTGTTGAAACCAAATTCATGCATCTTATGGGATATTTATTTTCACATTTATGCTATTCAAATTTGCCTAGCATGTTGGACATTAAAACCTTAGTTTACCTAAGATGAATTTTTGATTAACTTCTATATGTTTGGATTCAAACATTGATTGATTTTTGTTTAGGCCTCATTTTATAGGAGTTAATACACATATCTTTCTATTTTGGGTTGCATAACTTAGGTCAATCCATTTATTAAATTTGGAAACTATATTATTTGTCCCTTTGTTTGATAGAATCAGTCTATCTTCAAATACCTCTTGATTAGTGCCTTATACCAATTTGACAATGTTTCTATCTCGAATCAAGAGCCTTGTTTATTCCAAAGTGTTCCAAGTTTGTTAGATTAAAATCATCCTTTTTTTTTAAGTATATATTTTGAAACTACATTTGGCCAAAATTCCTATCATATGAAAATTTTTTAGCCTAGATTTTGATGCCATTTTTGGATAAAAGTCCTAGTGACTCTTTTTCCCTTTCCTAGTTTAGACCTATTTGGAACATCTTTGGACCTTAGAGTTTGGCATCTTGTTTTTAGTTCATTTTACTTGACCTTGTTTGTGTGAGACATTTAACATTAAAAATTTAGCTTTATACTATTTGAACCAAATATTTGCATAAACCTTTGGAGATATATCTCCACTCTTTATGACCAAGTTAGACCTAGTTGAACCCTTTTGTCTTTTCATACATAGTTTTTTAGTGTTTGTATAACTCTATCCTCTCTCTTTTCATGATATATATGCCATTGATTTTACCATGTCTCACTATACACATAGTGGAGCCATGTATAATCCAAGATATGGAAATGTTATCAAACAAGTGGACTTTGTTGAAGACCCTTATGGAGATTATATTGTTTAGGAGACAGATTCTTATGTACCATACAACACTCAAATAGAGGAAAAAATTCAAGATCCTTTGGCAAATTATTTGGTTAGTACTCATCTATACATGGAGAAATACCAAGAATGGATGGCCTAATATTTGGCTAGCATACCTTTAGTTTTGGAACTAGTAAAAAAGGAATCTTATTAATTTACAATGCCATTATCCTATGATCCTATTAGAACTATGGAGGTAGGGTATGACAACTTTCAAAATATAGTAAGATGGCCTCCTAGTGTATCCTATAAAAAACATGCCTCTTTTAGAAACCCTAATGCCATTATACTGATGCTATATCAAAATTCATGTATGCTTGTCACATAAAGGAGCCTATTGGAGGACCATTTATTTCAAATATAGACAACATACCAGACCTATCAAAACCTATCACGTAAATTTAATAATATAGCCATATCAAATACCTCTTATTTGGTCACTTCCTTTAATTAGAGTCTTACTTGAGTTGATTGGTCAATAAAATTAGGGATTTGACCCAGTTACGCAAAGAACTTAGGGAGAAAACATGTTCAATACCCAAATGATCAAGGAAGTATATTATGATTCTATGTGAAATAATGATCATAACATAGTGGATAATACACAAGTAACATTTAGTTTAAACCAAAGTGGTCTTAGCATACAAACATATAGTCAACAATAAAATGTGCCTTTAAATAACACCACGAGTGGTTCATAAACTCAGGGGGTAGGACTTAATACTTATAAAACTTAGCTAAATAATTTTAATCCTTAACCAACTACTTTTTCTAGCACCCAACAATAAGGATTAAGTAGTCAACCAATGACCAGTGCCATGCCATAATAAAATGTGATGAATATTACTCCACCCTAATAGGTGACAAGTAATATTATAGAATATCAGGCACCATCCACCATACCCATTTAGCAAAGGCAAATCATATTACCACCTCAATAGTGGTAAACCAATATTCCACCTTGTAAGGTAGTAGTGAACATGCCTCTTCACTCATAGAGTAACATGCCAATCTAAAACCAAACATTGCATAACCAATAGCATGTAAATATCAGTCAATTACAAATGTCAAATCTCCAACATGCATCCACTTCCCAACAATGATTATCACAACCAAAAGGTTCTAATGTTCCTCAAATACCTATTAGGAAAAAAATGCCTTTCATGAAAAACATGCCACAAGTTCAAAGATAGGGTCTTGGTTCACAAGCTCCCCTCAATCATCCAGGTATGACTAGTTAGTAACATGTCCCTATTCAACCTAAACATGCACAATATGGATATATACCTCCATAAAAATCATAGTATTCCCAACATCAGGCCTACATACCCAATCCCAACTAGAATATCAACCATAGTAGGTGTAATTTAAATAATTGTACCACAATATGTATATGCATATTATGGGTTCATTCCCTAACTAATATGACATTCCATAACAAATAATTCCACTATACCTTGATTAATGTAGTTCACTTTGGACCATTCAACCTCCACCTCAGACCAATTATCCCACTAGTTTCCTTGCATAGGAAATACAACAAATTAAGGATGTCATTGTACTTATCCAAGCATAGAAAAAAAAAATTAAGTTAGACGTTGTGTGTTCTTACTTTATTAACATGGAGTACTTGCATATGCAATTTCCTCCAAGGTATGAGCCATGAAAGTTTGACAAATACAAGGGGAAAGGTGACCCCAAGGCCCATTTGATGGAATTATTTGTTGCAGGCTAACTAGTGGCCTATATAAAAATTTATCTAGTATTTTTATTTCTATGAATCATTGCAAGGAAAGCATTTGAGTGGTTCCTCAAGTTGCCCAAGAATTTAGTCTCTAATTTCAATGATCTTTCAAAAAAGTTAGTGAAACACTTATTTTATAATATCAAACATGATATTTCATTGGTATATTTGACACAGGACAAATCGAAAGTTGGTGAAAGCTTCACAAGCTATCTGTAGTATTATAAATCCCTTGTAAGCCAATTTACCGATAATTTACTAAACAAGTAACTCACTATGTTTACCAAAAATCTACATAATGAGATATCTTATAATTTGTCATTACAATGTGCACATAATTTCATAGAGATCATTGAAAAATGTTTTCTAATCGAAAGAACCCTTATTAACAAAAGGATCATTAAATTAGCCTTGTCAAATCAAAGCCAAAACTAAAACCAAAACAATGGCGAAAATCAAAATCTAATCTATGTACAAACATCATAACTAACCTAGACTAATAACTATGATAAACCAAATCAGTTCAATCACAATAATAATTTTGTAAGGAATGGAGTAATGGAGTCACAACATATCCAAATGGTGGAATCATCATATAGACAACCTATGCCACATATGCACATATCTCCTACCCAACAACCTCTTCGTCAAGTGCAACAAGTGCCAAAACCTATAAAAGTGAAACAAATTCAACAACACATGCTTTTGAAAATCCCTTCTCCATTAATGAATCTACCTATTCATCATTCCTTTAGTAATATTGAAGAACCTAGAATTAGTAATTTACAAGCTCACTACATCTAATTTGATTAAATGGTCTATTCTAAAAGGGTAAAATTCTAGAGGGCTTTGAAATTCCAAACTAGTACATGCCAAATACACTCTTCAAATTTCATCAGGTGAATGATCATAATATGTAGTGTTATGTGCAAATTAAATAAGTAATTGAAAATATGTTAAAAAATGTAGAGATCACATTAGATCATGGATATTCCACATCCAATCAGAACCTTAACATTTATCAGAATCTTTTTCCCCAACATAAAAACCAATAACAACAACATCAGTGATAATAATAGATATTGAAATAATAATAAAAATAGTATCAACAACCAATGCTGAATCAACAAAATCAACATAACCAATAGTAGAACCAATAATTTCAAAAGAATGGATATAACTAAGGCCATAATGAGGTAAACAACCAACAGACCTATCATGCAGTTACACATGACTACAAATCGATTGTAGGACATATTGCAGAAGGTCACATTAATACCATTTCCATTAATCCAAGACCAAGTACTAATTAGACAAGACCATGGCTAATCATTCCTAGTCAACTAACCTATGTTGGTTACCCTTCCTTGACCTGGGAATGTATACAAGTGAACCAATAAGCATGGATTCCCATGTTTAGACCTTATACCAATAACTTGTCATTATCCTATGACAATGCATAAGTGCACTAGAAATCAAAATTTGTCTTATCTAGTCCCCCTCCACCATCATTTGTTAGCGACATTGGTCCCGTACCTAATCATGATTGTGTAATCATAACATGATGGTCAAGGATTACCATACCAGGCCCAAAACTATCTACCACATCACCCATCATCCAACCCATCATTCTTCCCCAAAATAAGTTAGTTCTTATTGTCTCAAGAAATATATTTGATGCTATGGAATAATTTCAAAAAAATCCACCACCAATCTACATTTTAGATTTGTTGTGTACATCTACTATCCACAAAAACATCTTGATAGAGTTCTATGGAAAATTCAAAGTTCCAAATGACATATCTCCTAACACATTTCAAGCTTTTGTTAGACACCTAGTTCCAGCCCAATAGTTAACCTTCAATCAAAGTGATATGTCATCCCTTGGCCCACTTCATAAAAATCCTTTATACATTAAAGTTTACATAATGAGGAACAAAGTGAAGCATGTACTCATATACAATAGATCAAGCCTGAATATTTTGTTTTTAAAACTCATCAAGCTTCTTGGGTACATAATAATTGATCTCCAAGTAGAAATAGTGACCGTCAAAACCTAAAACAATGAAGAATGAGAATCACAAGGTATCATCAACTTATTGGTTATCATTGGGCCTTTGACCCATGACACATAATGACATGTGTTAGATCTCAATTGTTCATATAAAATGATTTTAGGTAGACCTTGTATACATGAGATTCATGTAATCCCATCAACATTGCACTAATGTATCAATTTCTCCCATTTAGGAATAGAGGTTACTATTTTATGAGATTTGCATCGGTACGAGCCTTATAATAATTTATAGGCCAAGTTCTAAATCTATACCTACCATTTTTGCATGAATTTAATTACCATGAAGGATAAGGGGAAGTAAATTCTTGTTGATTTACCAGAGGCCAACTATATTTATCTTGATACCTTTGACTCACTTCCCCACATAACACCTCCTAAAATATCTAATCATTACACCATCTTGAATAATGGCCTAGGAGAATAATTGACCCATAATACATTTCACACTAAAAAGCTTCCACAAAATCCCAAGTCCTTTGGAAGACTAGAAGATAAAATAGACATGCAATGGCAAAGAAAAGGTAAAGGCCATCATAATACTCCATCACCTATCAATTTCATATCGACCTCTAGCCAATAGTAGGATCCTCTTGAAGGTGATTAATCATGGTTGTATAATAAAAAATTAGTTGATAGTTACAAGAGTTCCAAATATCCCATTCCTAATCAAATTATGGATAACTAAGACTATGAAGGAGGAGGCCCCAAGCCGAATGAATAGGGGTCACTTGAGCCAATTTCTATGATTAGGTACAAAGTAACATATTGATTTTGATTTAAACTACCTAGGGTGACCCCACATATCTTATTTAAGTTTCGTCACTAATTACTAGTGATGATGACAATGAAGTAGAGTTTGATCATAGCTATTTTGATGACCTAACCCATACTAATTTTTTTGACAGTAATTCCATTAGTACCCTTTGACCAGTCATTCATCATAATCCACTTATATTATATTATCCCTAATTGATAGAGTGCGGCCAATGAGAATACAATGTATCAGTTGATGATTTTTTGAATGAAGATGCATTCTATGATTTTTTATGCCTTAGGGACAATGTTCTATTAATAAACCATAAAAAAGGGTTCCCAATCATGTTGGATCCTGAAGCCTATTTTGGAGATCAAGTAAGCACCCTTAACTAAAAAAATAAAAATAAAACATTGAGGTCCTCAAGTAAAAACCTCCTTGAGGTGCTTTCGGACTATGAAAAATTAAAGATAAAGGCCAATCTAGTGATGAAAACCCATTTTAGGAACTATTCGATGGGGGTGTTCATCCTTCTTCAAACATAGACCAAGAAACCACCAATGATGAATTTGTCTATAGGTATGAGTTTAGTCTTGAAGAAGAACAAGGTTTTGGTCAAATCATTGAGGAGACCACTAAAGATGAACTTGGGTCTAAATTCAATGTTGAATAATAGTAGGCATTTGATCACATCATTTAGGAATTTCCAACTATATTTGTTACATGGACATCCCTCCCATTAGGGGATTCCAATTCATCATGCCTAGGAGAACTCAAAGAGCTAGTCCAAACAAAGGAATCTAACATTTCCAAATAGTTCAAATATTTTCCCACTATTCTTGAAGATGATTTGACCCTTCTAGTGGAAGATAAAATAAAGGTAAACATCAAGATTCTAGATGACCCAAAATAGATTAAATTAGGAACATCCCTTACTTAGGAAGAACATTAAGTCTTAACAACCCTATTGATATAATTTTTAGATATATTTACATGGGAATATTCTAACATGCTTGGTTTAGACCTCACCTTGGTTGTTCACCTTCATATGGTATATCTTAATGCCAAACCTATTAAAAAAAAGTCCAAAATGCATGCTTACATTATTGTATTAGTCAAGAAATATTTGGAAAAGCTATTATAAGTGAGATGTATTAGACAAATCAACTAATATAAATAGATCTCCAATGTTGTGTTAGTCAATAAAAATCTAGAAGGAATCAAAATCTGCACTAATTTTAGATACATTAACAAAGCTTGCCCCAAGGATGACTTTCCTCTACTAAACATTGACATGATATTTGACTCCATAATGGGTTATGAGATTCTCTCACTGATGGATGGATTCTCAAGCTACAATTAGATTTGAATCACACAAGAAGAACCCAAAAAAATAGTGTTCATCACTTTATGGGGAAAATTTTGTTATTAGGTTATGTCATTTGGTCTCGAGAATGTAATGGCCACCTATCAAAGATCCATGATATTTATATTTTATGATATGATGCATGATATTTTGGAAGACTATATCAATGACATAATAGGCAAATCAAAGATCATGTCTGATCATCCAACAATATTGAGGTGGATATTTCAGTGACTACATGACTATAAGGTTAGGCTTAACCCTAAGAAATGTGTGTATGGTGTTACTTCAGGAAAATTACTTGGCTTCATTGTGTCTCGCTAAGGCATTGAAGTTTATCCAACCAAAGTATGAAACATAAATAACATTCCACCACCAACTAATTTGAAGAAGCTCCATAGTTTGTAGGGAAAGATATAATCTATAAGATGTTTCATATTTCAATTGGCTGATAAGTGCTCTCCTTTTACACATATTTTTAAGAAAGGTGTGTTGTTTCTTTGGGCTGATAAGTGCTCAATAACTAAAGGACTATCTTAAAACTCTACCAGTTTTATTGCCTCCTATGTTAGGGAAACCATTCTTTCTATACCTATCAATGACAGACAAAGCCCTAGTGGAACTTCTAGATCAACATGATAATAATTGAAAAGAGCATGTCATGTACTATCTAAGTCATACACTAGTTATGTATGAGCACAATTATATGCCCATTGAAACATCCTATTTATATATGGTCTTCATAGCTCATTGAATGTGACATTACATATTGAACAATAAGAACATTATCATTAAAAAAGTAGATCTAATAAAATATATACTATCTAAAACAACTTTACAAATTCACATGGCCAAATGGATCATGCTTCTTAGTGAGTTTGGGATAGAATATGTGGACCCAAAATCCATGAAGTGACAAGTTCTTACATATTAGTTTATTGAAGGACCCCTTATAGACACAAATCTACTAACATTCCAATTTCTTAATGAATCCATCATGATCATCATTGAAAAACCTCTTGAGGAAAAGTACTGGAAGATATATTTTTATGGGTCATTCAC
Organism: Torreya grandis; assembly: GCA_037957365.1. NCBI lineage: Eukaryota > Viridiplantae > Streptophyta > Pinopsida > Cupressales > Taxaceae > Torreya > Torreya grandis. Next base: position 82,209 of record JARHVA010002159.1, on the reverse strand, counting down.
AACAAATGGATTGGGGTTAGGGTTTTTATTTATAACACCACAAGGGATCTAATCCCTAAGTTATTTAAAATTAGTTTTCCTTCTACCAACAACATGGTCTAATATGAAACACTCATTAAATGGATTTGATAGATAGTATAATGGAACATGCACCATCTAAATGTTTATGGTGAATCTTAGTTAATCATTAATTAGGTTACAGACCACTTTCAAACCAAAGGTGACAAGATGTTTCCTTATAAGGCCATGGTTAGCACTCTCAAGCAACAGATTACCGACATATAATTTTAAAATATACCAAGGGCTAGTAACAAAATAATTAATGCCATGTCTACCATTAGAACTTTGATTTGACATACAAATATAGGAAGATACAACTAGTTTCTCATCGAAAATTTGCTAGTGCTAGCTTATGAACCTTCAACTATCACAATGATCTATGATATTATTGGTCTTATCTATTATTGGTATTCATACCTATACACTTATCTCCATGAACATATTATTATACAAGATGTATCTTGTAAATAATTCAAATCCTTCATCCCAACATTATACCTTACTCTGACCAATCCTATACCACCACAATTTTGTGAGAACTCTGCTTCATTGTTTACCTTCAATAGAATCTACATTGGCATTATAGGATTTTTATGAAGGTTTATGTTGATCCCACTCTAGTGGTTCCATCCTTTCTAAAATACTATTACATAATGGGTCCTATTGGCTAATTATAGACACATATGCAACTACATATGTCAAAATATTGGATAAATGTCAATAGCATGTTAATATAAATCATGCCCCGACTCAAAATTTGAAACTAAAATTGACACCATGACCATTTATTACATGGGGCATTGATCTCATTGGGAAGATAAATGCCACCTCATTTGATGACCATAAAACTAACTTTGTTGGTATAGAATATTTAACTAAATGGATTTAATCTATACCTCTCACTTACATGAATAAAAAGCAAATTTATAAATTTATATTTAACCATCTCATTTGACACTATGGTATTACCTCTAACATTATACCTAATAATGGTAGATATTTCAATAACAAGGATATCGAATCATTATGTGCCAAGTAAAAACTTAGACATTTTTCCATAGCATATTACCCTCAAGATAATGGTTAAGCTGAATCATCTAACAAAACCATTGTCAACATCCTCAAAAATATTGTCAATGATGTCGGCTATAATTAGCACCTTTAAAAAATCCATTTCCTCTAGACATACTATAGAAATCACTACACTCCCATAGGTGCCACTCCATACTCAGTTGTTTATCTTAATGAATCCATTCTTCCCATTGAGGTAGAGTTTCCTTCATTATGTATCTCTTTGAAGCATGTCTTAGATGATGAAGACTATCAAGTAACTCACCTGCAAGAGTGGAAGTTTCTTGATGATAAATTTATGGATGCATTAAATGACCTTTAATCACATAAGAATTGAATCCATGGCCACTACAAGTGGTGCATGAAACACATAGACTTTGAACTTGGTGATCTTGTTCTTGAAAAAAACTAAAATAATACCATAATCAAGAAAAAGATAATGAAAATTTAAAACCCAAATGGGTAGGTCCTTTCATCATTATTGCAGACTATGATGCTAGACTATACAGTCTTTCCACACTAGATAGGGATCAACTTGATGATCTAATGAACATTATACACTTCAAGTGGTACTTTACTTGAATGCCTTGGTGTATTGTTTATGATGACCGTTTCAAGTTGTACCATATTATCAACTTTATTATTTTTATCATACTATCCTATCATTATATCACTTTGTCATTCCACTATTTCATTATAACATACCTTTTATATCAACCAACATTTTTTGACACTAGCTACCTAGCCTATTTGACCTTGGTTCATCCATTAGTTCCACTTTTAGCATGAAGAATCAAATCAATTTCAGTAGTTATTTCAATCATTCTTGACAAAGGCCATATTTTGGATTAGTATGACATAAGTTTTGCTAGTTACATCCTTCATTTCTTATTTCATTCTATATCATGCTTTATTTTTGTAGGCTTGATTATAACTGCCTATGAGTAAATTAGTGTCTCACTAGTCTTACTACTAATTATAACCACCTATGGGCAAATTAGTATTAGTTATCTATGCCATTATTTCCTAGTTATAACTACATATGGGAAATCTAGGGGAACTACACTTAATTATTATGCCTTGACATACCAACTTGTTATTTCTATGATGTGATGTGCCATTATTCCAACTATGCATGTTTTATTTGAATTAGATACTACATTATTCAGATTTCTCTGCTATAAGGTGGAACTACTATGACTTTATGCCATTTTGAGACTATGTGGGTAGCACTTGATAACTTTTTAAGGTCATCTGAGCCCCCCTTTTCCATCACACTCTCACTATTTTGAGATAAACTAGGCCATGCTCTCACCATTTTGTGAGCAATTTCTATTAGAATACTCTTTTTGTTTTGTTAGCTTAGATAGTTTAGTATCTCATCACTCTTGATCAAGTTGAGATGACCCAAATTTCCAAAACCATTACAAAATTAATTTATAGAAACCAAAAACATTGAGCAATTCTTTACCTTAAGGATTCAGGGAAACCTTACTAAGTCACAAGAAATCACTTGTCATTTAGTTTCCCCATCCTTTTTGTCCTTGTCCTATGTTCTCACCATTTTATGTCTTTATTCTTATTCTTCTATACCATTCATAATGTTTTCTTTCAATCATTTTCTTTTATCCCATATCCTAGGAGAACTATAGTTACCCTGATGTTTTCATAGGTATCATGTCCATAACACTATGTAAGTAGTGTCTACTTGCCTAGCACAAATGGAGATAGCTTAGTCAACCCCTTCCTTTTTTTATTTTCCCCATTTTGTTTTGTTTATTATGTTTCCACATATTTTATAGGGGCAGTGTTCATCTCTTTATTTGTGTCATGATGTATATACCAACATTATGACTAACTATTATTTGTTTATTTATTGTTTGTCTTTATTTTTGTTTTGTTTGTTTATTTGCATGCCTATTTATTTAATTTAAGTATTTTTACCTCAACTTAGTCTATATGCATCCATTGGATGATTCCTTGCATATTATTCTTGACTCTATCCATATTTAGGTGTCAACATTATCATCATGATTTTTATCATTGGTGCATTATTTTCCTTTGATTATTGAAATATGAGTCAGTCATTATGCATATTTAGGCCAAGTCGTCATGGTGTTCTATCATGATGCCTACTATCATGTTCTATAATAAAAATTATCTTTAGGAAGTATACACATCAAATGCAGTGATGATATCTCATTGGCACTAGCACCAACAACAGTCTTGACCTAAGCTAAATCATATCCCAAATAGAGTAATAAAATAATGAAAAAAATTCTTCCTTTTTATTTCGGACGATTACATCCTTACTATCAAATTACCTAATTCATCTTTATCCTCTCTATGAATTTAACATCATCATTTCATATCATGTTTACCATTATTATGATATAATGCTTATAACCACCTTTGGTCAAATCATTGTATACCATCCCACTTGTTTTCTATAATCAAGGCCCAATGATTATAACCACCTTTGGGAAAATAATTTCACATCATATCACTTTCATCTCCAATGATAATAACCACCTTCATGTAAATCATTATGTTTCCACCAATTTGAGGGTTAATAATTATAACCATATTTGGGAAAATCATTCAATCTCTTCTACCCAACTAGGGCTTATTTTCCATAATTGGTGTACAATGATTATAACCACCTTTGGGAAACCATTATGCATTTTCCCATTTTCATGTTTCATATCATATTTTCCACTATCAGGGTCTAATGATTATAACCACATATGGGCAAGTCATTTTACATCATCCCAATTACATTCTTAATGATTCTAACCACCATTGGGCAAATCATTATGTTTTCATCTATTTAGTCCACTCATTTCCTTTTTTTGATAGACCATTTATTGATTCCCTTATAGACCATTCCCTCAAGTTGGCACCCTATAGTTCATCAATTTCCATTAAAGTCTTAAACACACATAGCCTTTTTATTCTTTGACAAGATGTTATTGTGCTTACAACTTCCAATGCCTTCCCAATTAAGGGCAAACTGTAGACACCTAAAATTGGCCACCAATGGATTCATATTATACTTTAGACTATTTCATACCAACCTTTATAAATATAGCCTAATAATCACTAAACATTTCAAATTTAGGTTATAAAATAGTCAAGTGGGACATATGTACACATATAATTCATTCAAATCTTGTAAAATGCTAAAAATAAAATAAAAAATTAATTAAAAATAAAAATAAAATCAAATTATTAATTGAATCATCCATGATTAATTAAAATGAATTATCAAAAATTAAATTCAAAAATCAAAGAATATCCTAGGAATTCATAATTGACTTTTGTGAGTTGTTAAAAATCCTCAAAAATCTCACCCATGTCTATTAATCACTAATCATTATCATTTGACACCTTTTAACTCTAATGGGGTTAATTAAATCACAAAGGTAAGGTTTGAACCCATTACAAGCTCTAACTACACCATAACTCACCTTCGATTGGGGTTAGTTTCTAAACCTATAAATACAAGCATTTGCCTCTCAATTAAGAGATCTTAGACATAGTAAAATTATAGTGTTGGTTTTATGACAAGATTGGAAACAATAGAGTTATAATTCCAAAATTATGAATCACAATCCAAGCCATCAACCCATGAAGCTACATCAACCAAACATGAGCCAAACCAAGCTGCCAAGGGGATAAGTAGACACGCAACTCCATTTTACAAAGACCTCTTAGCATAAGCCAAGTAATATAATGAATAAATATCTTGAATCATTAAACTAATGTAAGAAAGGTTATTTTTCTTGAATTTTAGTTATGCTTTTTCAATTGTTGCTCTTCACTAATCTCCCCCCTTTTGATCTAGGCAAGATAGTGTTATTCATGATAGTATGTTTAATTTCATTTTGATTTCCATTATGAAGCTAAAACATGATTTAAACACCCTTATTGGATTCATTGATCACAAATTAAGATAAAAATATCTTAATAATATGTCCCTTATAGTGTTGTGATAGTAAAAAATTCAAGAAAAAGTGCTAAATATGGATCATACAAACATGAATAAATTATTCCATGAATCTTAGTGTGACTAAAAATAAAGGTTTCATATAACAATAATATCATAAAATGATGCAAGAAGGTCCAAAATGCATAAAATTTGTATTATATGACATTTTTGAAATGAGAGATGTAGGCTCCAAAAAACACATATACCTAATTAGGAGATCAAACAACCAAGGAACATCAAAAGGTAGGTGAAGTAATGTGTGGTCAAATAAGATGAGTAGTGTAAAATCCTCACCTATAGAGTCCTCTCAAATAATATTGTTAACGCTACCAATATCGATCATAAATTCACCCCAAATAAACATGAATGGTATATTAAGATGTTTACATATGAGTGGATATAAACTGCACAATACAATAATGCAAGGTAAAATCCAAATAAGTGTTAGCTACATCTTGTTTTATCACTATAATATCATGTTTATCATGCCCAAGTGAAGTTTTAAAAGAGCCCATATGTAACTCAATATCATCACGAATAGTGGAACGAACAAAATATTGAGCTATATAAAAAGATATCAATGAATATGAAACACCAACAAAACATGGTATGCACTTTTGGATATGATATATTAATGTATATGGGATGATGGAAATGATGACATGTGACATACATCCCCTTTATTTTGTGATACGAGTATAATATATTATGATAAATAACTTATAGAATTAGTATATTGGGTAATGGTTAGCTTACATTGGGATTAAAAGGTTATCCATCTTTTGTTAGTTAATTAGAGGTATATATAAAGGAGGTGAGTATTATTGTAAATAAATTAGTTAGTGTTGAGTGTTCTATTTGGTAGAAGGCTATTGGAGATTATCCCCTCAAAGATACATTATGGATTTATTCCTTCCCAATGGAGTATTATATGGTGTTGCCCTCCCTTAAGGGTATTATTCTATTTCTCCATACATTCAATATTTGGGCATCTTGGCCCACCAATATCTATTTATTGTGTTTATCTAAATAATATTCTATGTTTCTATTTATTATAAGTGTGGATCATAAAAAATGGTAATAAAGATTTGATTTGGATAATTTGTGTTGGGTGAAACCCTAATTTTTTTCAATTATTAATATATTGAAATAAACTATGAATTTTTATATATTTTTTACTAGAGATGAATAATATTCTAAGTAAGTCATTGTAAAAAAATGATGTCTTATGATCAGTTTCGAGGGATTTATTGATATTTTAGGTTTTTTAATAAATTTGTCATATTTGGCTATGTTCTTGTAATTTTTTTGTGAATTTTTTATTAATTTAGTAATAGTATATGGAAGATCTACAACTAATTTTTTTGAATTCTTGGATAAGTTTTTTGATAGTTGTGATTTTATGATTTTTCATAGATTCAAATTATAGACCTAAATTTTTATAATTTTTCACAAATGTTTTTACTCATATTCCACTATCATATATGGAAGGTACAGTAAAAATGTGGGACTATTTCATTCAAATTTTTTTGATTTATTGAAATTTTAATGTTTTTCATTAACCCTAGTTTATTGTGGATGAAAAAGTTAAAATTATTTTTAGGGTAGGAGTATAATTTTAAAATAATTAGGTGGAAACAACATATCTCAATTTTTTTATGGTCTTATAACACTTTGGTGGGATGAATTGGGACTAAAATGATGGAAATTTTTAGAGGAAGAAATGGAACAATTTTCCTAGATCGATGGGGTATAAAATCAAAATAAAATACATAAGAGGAAGAATAAGATGAAAATGATAATGATGGTAATGAAGAAGAGAATGGAGATGATGAAGAATAAAAATTGGTGGAGTAAAATAGTGACAATGAGAAATAACATGAAAGTGATGATGAGGAAGAAGAAATCAAACATAATGATGAGGTGATTACAATTGGTGTAGAAGGAGATGTAGAAGATATGAAAGAGAAAGAAAAAAAATGATTAGATGATAAGGGTTTTAATACTTTGGCTCTAAATAAATCAAAGTCAATTTTTTAGTTTTATGGATGAATTCAAAAGAAGAAGATCATTGCGTCCATAAACCCTAACATCAATTATAACTTCATCAACATGAATTTGGCTCAATGTCTACATATTAAAGTAAAAATATCAACGAGGCTCAAGTAGATGGTATGAATATTCATTTTTTTGAATATTTGAAGCTTACTGTGGACAAATATATTTTGAATTCATATTTTTATGCTTTATTTATAGATTGTTTGTATACAGTTATTGAATATTCACGGTTAGAAACTTTAAGAATAATTAATAGTAATATTCAAAAGATGTTCATGATGTTTTGGTATAGGAAAAATAAGGTCATTTTATATGATACCATAGTTATAATAGCACAAATAATAGTTAAAGTAGAGCATGAGGATTAGATTAAAATAGGTGATGAAGAACAAGGAAAAGATTCAAATGATGACTTAGATGAATAAAAAATACAAGAAAATGAGAAAACTTCATCTACTCAAGATACAAAGGAACTACCAAAGGAAAAGGAGGAAGAGGTATAAGTAAAGGTGGATAAGGTCAAAGTATCATAAATATTTGAGGTATATCAAAACCTACATCATAATGAGAGGAAACACTCATACATCCATGTGAGGGAGGGTCATAATAACAATCACTTTAGTTATATAGGTAATCAGAGTACTAATCACTATGTCTATGCATGAAATATAAATAATAATTACTATGTTTAGGTATGAAACCAGAGTAGCACAGTGGCCTATAGAACATGGAATAAGTGGGGAAATAAATATGACTATGCATGGAAGAATAACTACTATTTTCGTGAATAATTATACATGGATACCAAGGTGGTACAATTATGATCATGAATGTCATTATATTAACACATAATGATCTTTAAACAAGGTTGGATCTGACATGGTTAATTTTAATATGCCCTATAGGAAAACATCTTGGAATTCTTTAGGAAATGTATGGAAAATTGATTCTCAAGTCAAGCATAGAAAATATTATATATTTGATGGTGAATTCATAAAGATATAGGAGGAGTGAAAGGACACAATTTTTTTAAATTTTTTTTCATACTACTATTTAGTTGCATTAATAGTAGGATGCCAAATAGAACCACTGAACTATGTCATCAAATGGCTGAACTGAATAGTCAAGTTGAATAGCTATGTCAAATGACACAAACAACTGGTACTAGCAAATGGTATAATAGGATGGTGGTGTTTAAAATCAAAGAAAAATGTGACTAATGGTCATCCTTACCAAATGGTGGTGTTAAATGTTAAATCCAAATGACACTATTAGGCATTGCTACCAGATGGTGCTATCAAATGAAACTACCAGATGATTGTGCCAACTAGTGCTATTAGGCAACATACTCAAATAAATATTTCCCAATGATTATTTTATTATGTATATGTCATTTGGCATAGTCATTGAGCATGAGGTTTACATGGCTACCTAATATGTTTTTAGTGTCGTTAGGTAATTTGTGTAGCTAGTATACTTATTGGTGGCCTAGTTTCTATCCTTGGATTATAAATAACCACTATTTACCCTTATTTTTTTCAAAATAAAATATCATCTCCCCTTTACCAAACCCAAAATTATTCACCTACTCACACATACAACAACATCCAAGATCCGTAGTCCAACACCATAGAGAGAAAATATACTTTGAATAATTTGTTATGCCTAGATATTTTTAAGTTGTTACAATAACCAAACGCCTTAAATGATTAGATTTTGAAATGTAGCTTTACCATCCTGCTATACATGTCCTAATATGAAATACACCATGGGTTCATAAAATCACAAATGTCTTGCTATGACACTAGTGAGATGAGGTTCATAGTGAACATCAACTCCATATTGATTTGATTTGGTATATTGGATGTAGACATTCATATTCTTATAGGGCATCTATTACACAATTATAACCCTAAAAATATAAAATCAATCTTGATAAAAGTTGACAATAAATGTTTGGAGTCAACTTTCAACTTGTAGATTGGTTGAAATAGTATGGACATTTACTTTTCATATTGATAATCCAATGGTTATTATTTGTCATCATTATGACTCATTCATAATTTTTCACTTTTGTTTTAGATAGTTGCAAAATGAGCCTCCATATGGATGATAGAATTGACCCTTTTCTTAAAGTAATGGTTCAAGTTTTTCTTATGAGAATAGTATTATAGGGAAGACCATTAGACATTCCCTACTTGGTTATTGTTTACATTCTTTGTACACTTTCTAGTTTTAGATATAACTACTGCACTTTTATTTATTCAAGTATTATGTTCCAATTGAGTTATGCTTTTAACAATCCTAGTTATATAATCTTTTGTTCAAATTTTCTTCTCACCTTTTACTATGAGACATTATTATATAATCTTTAAACAATTATGATTCCAACTGTGTTGAATCCAAAAGTGGGCACACGTGATTTTTTTATGGATGATCAAGAAGTTAGTTACCATTCAAATGAATCACCTAAATGCTTTAGTTTATTGATTTAACTATTTTCAGAATAGTGGAGTATTATTCCTATTCTAGTTAAGGGTCTGGAATAAATAAATTAGTAGAATATATTGCAATAATTAGAATACTAATTTGTATAATTTATTTGACTTTTTTAGATTTCTAAAAATTGTAATAAAAGAAGAGAAATGTAACTTAGCCTAAAAATAGGTTGATACGGTTGAGACAAAGGTTAATATTGTCTATGATGTCATGAACTAGGTTCTAGATTTTATTAGTGAATAGATAGGAGCACCAAAAATAAGACACTTTGAAGTATGATTCTATAGTCTAGGTCCTAACACTGTTGTCCAAACTAGTCATATAGCTCTGATTTTTTGGATTTTATCCGCTATCCTTGTGTGAGCCTAATTAAGAAATTTTGGATCCTCAATGTTGATGGAGCTCCATGTAGAGTATATTTAATATTCAAACCTTAGACCTTCATTATTCTTGAATGAAACTTGAGAAATGGGGGTTTAGTGTGTGTAAGATGCACTGAATGTGTATCCACACCCCTTGTGTGGGCATACTACCTATAATACTCTAAAGAGGGATCAAGCCATATGTTATTTTCCCACTTAATTTGCTTTATGGAATAATGTTAGGTAAATGTAAAAATGTGAAACGAGATGTGCTTGAGGTGACTAAGGACTAGTGTAAGGGTTTGAATATGTTGGTAGCTATATTAGATGGTTGTATGTGGAGAATAGGGAAATTTGCCTTAATGGTCTTTTCTTGTATTCTTGCTTGATTTTTAATAATTGTCAACCCCTTCTAAATGAACTTTGAAAAGGATTTTATAGAGATCTATTAGTCATGGGTTAAATGTATTCACACTAGTCTAACATAATGGATAAGATAAATTTGAAGGAAACCATCATTTGGGCTCAAAATGTAATTAGAGAAGAGCACTAAAAATGGGACACCCTAGGGTCAAACAATATAGTCTATGTTAGTAACCATTGATATATAGGTATGGGACCTAAAAGGATGGAATTAATATGGGAAAAGTAGCTCGATTGAGCTGGAATTAGGTCTCAGAAGTCTATGGATGATTGGGAATAAGCAAAAAAGTTGTCTAGATAGGTCATGAGAGCATGTAAGAGAGGCTTATGGGTTAGGTGTTACAAGTGACACTCATGTTATCAATTTTGACATTTTATATGACTATATTTTCTCCCCCTTTATTCTAATGATGCAACAAAATAAAATACTAGGATAAAGGAAAAGTAGAAAATGTACTTGAACTTACCTACAAGGGTGAAGCCCATGAAACTATGTGATATTGGGTGTGCATAGAGAGAGCACATTGTGAAGTGTAAATATGTAGGAGGAAACATAGAGTAGATCAATTCTTAATCAAAATTCTATATCTAAAATAAGAATGTACAAATTTGGGTAAGAGAGAGTGGAAGATAAAGGAATGAATACACCTCATCATTTATGTGAACCAATACAAAACTTGTTATGATGCTGATTGATGTTGGATGTTACTAAATAATGCTAGGTATGTGTTGTATTAAGAGTAATACCATGAAAGGATCTGAGTGCTCAAATACGCAAGAGTGGCTCAAGAATGTAAAGGGTAGCCCTTTGGATCCATTATTTCCTATTATGTGAAGCTTTGTGATTATGTATATGCTAATCAATACATGGATTATGTGTCCAATCTCTCTAAGTAGGTGGCTCAAGAATATATAGGCTAGCTAGTCATTTGGCTCCATTATTACCCTATGAAGTGAGGCTATAAAATGATACCAATATGAATGTGTATCATATGAGATGGCTCCTAAATCTCATGAGTGATCTATAATCTAAAAATTTGGCATGGATAACTAAATGTGTACTAGAAACTAGGCCTATCTTTCCCAACTCTGGAAGGAGGAGATTAGGCTTATATAAAATCCAATCTAAAACTAGAAAATAGGCTTATGTGGAAGCCACTCAAGAATGTGGAGGTTAGGATTATATGAAATCCACTACCAAATGATGCCAACCACTTATAGATGGAGTAAGGCATGTAACTACTAAGAATGCCTAGGTAATATACTAAACTTGGAAATAAAATATGTCAAATATGATGTACATATTATCCTCAATCACTGGTGTCTATAATATGGATTATGATCTGAAAGTTATACCAACTTCCCAATCTGATACTAGAAGTGAGAGCCATCATGCCATGTATGATGCCCCCTGAATCTAGATTTTTTGAGAAAAACTATATTGAAACTAATAAATCTAGATTGATATGTATCTAACAAACCTATAACTAAGCTAATTTTATACCTATTTATAGAAAATTTGGGTTTTTTATTGTTTAGATAGGAGCACTAAAAGTAGGATAACCTATAATATAGCATTGTTGTCCATGTCTGGTGCTATTGTCCTTTGCTAAAATTGATGACTATTTTATAATCATCACTATTTTTCTAGTCTGTTCTAACTAGTTTGAACTTTTATTGTTGTTCTAAGTATTATAAAAATTGATTTTTTTAAAACGATAGGATTTCTAATCTTTATGATAAAACACCTATTTATTTCCCGCTCTTCTGAGGGTAGAAATGAAAACCTTGTAATGACTACCCTCAGAAGAAAGAACCCTATAAGTGTGTTATGCTATGAAATACATGATATATCAGTTATAATCAAAATTATGTCTCAAGATATAACATAGTTTGTATTATATATTGTTAGATCAATATGGGTAGGATTGGATATATATAATAATGTAATAACATGCTCAGTATACTAAATTGAAACTATAAATGTTAGTTATTAGTTGTTAGTTGTCAAGGAGGGATGAAACATGATGTCCATCATGGTATCCAAGAAAGTAAAATAATGTATGATATGGATCATGACATTGTAAATAATGAGAAGCAAAAAAGAAACAAGCACAAAAGGAAAGAAGCAAGAAGCATACAAGAGTGGCCAAGGGGCCAAAAAAATAAGGGACATGGGCACATGTCACTCAAACTAAAAATAAATCACACAAAGCATGTTCAAACACCACATACACATACAATTGAAAATAATCAAAGTTGGTACAAGATCCACAAGCACATAGAAGAGTAAAATCAAAGCATATTCTCACATTTACTAAGGTACACACAAGAATAGAGGCAAAAGACATTCAAAAATATCCTAAGGCACATACAAAAGACAAAATAGGAACTGAGAAATGCAATCACATCTAGATATGTAAATAAATAAAGGAAGGCATGTAATATACTATAAGTATAATCATATCTAACTAATCAAAGCAAGAAGTGAAAGTATGTAAGACATGGAGTACAAGACTAGGTATATGCTAAGAAACACATACATTCTATATACTAGTGAGTGTCGATAGAATAATCTATGAAATCTAGTAAGTAATATACATTCACATGATAACTAGAGTGTGTGGTGTAGGAATGACATAAATTGGATGGTGTAGTCATGTCGAAGATGCCCATAGGAGGTAGATATATCGATATATATCTTGAATGTAGAAGTAGGATGCCCCCTCCATATGTAGAGTGAAGCAATCATGCATTTGGATGTCACTACACACACTCAAAAAAGATCAAGTGAAGCATGTTAATCTAAATAAATCAACAAAAAATATCATAGAACAAAAAAACGTAAGTTTAGTATGGTAGTAGATATATAAAGCATGGATAATGCATACAATTGAAAATTATTTGGTGTTTTTAAAATTATTTGACTACTTTTGTATTTTTAAATGTTATACTATTTTTTAATTTTGAAATTTTTGATTTAAGCTATTTATAATCAATGATGAGAAGATTATGTATAGGAAATTGAAAAGAATCTATATACTAGTAAGGCTGAGGAGAGACGATTCTAACTGATGAGTCTCATGGGAGACTCCCTATCATGGTGTCTTGTATCAAAGAGTGGGATCGTGCATGATCTTGAAGCATGATAAAAGGGTTTATATTGTGGCTCTGCAAGTTGTGTATGTTGTAAATACTCTAAAATCTTTGTAGTAGAAACCAACTATGTGGTCCCCATATAACTCTAAGAAGTGGATGCAACTTGGGGCTCTTAATAACCCATTTAGTACTAGGAGAAACTCTATGAACATGTGTTCTATGTGTAGAGGTGTAAGACCTCAATGATACTAACCTAGGTGCGAACATTGTAGCTAGAATTTTTATTGAATCTTGAAACTATGGCTGCTCAAAAAGAGGCCTCCATGGAAGTGTATGAACTCTCTATGATATCAAGGAAGTCCTTGACTATGTCTAAATTTAAATTAGAGGAAGAACTATAACTAGTGGATAAACTAAAACTGTTGACTATAAATTAGAATATGGCTTTAAAGTAGAGAGTGGTAACTCATATGAAATTCCACCGACTATAATAACCTAATTAATGTGAATGAATTTGACACATCTATGAAATGTATAAGGTACTACTCAAAGTTTCTAAATCTATGGTTGACCAAGTAACATATCCAAAAATGTTGCACTAGGAATAATAGTAAATGGTGTGACCACATATCTTAGACCAACTTGTAGAGAAAGTACAATTTCACCCAATGAACTTTGTATGTGTTCATTGAATCCACTAATAACTATGTTCATTAGGGCAATATCCTACTTTGGATATCTTAAATGCTATAATAATGTCATAGTTCTCATGTTCACACTAGATCCATTGTCAATGAGAACACTATGAATAAGATGATTATGAATGTAAGATCTGATAAATTATGCTTGGTAATTTGAATCATCCTCAACTATCTCCTGCTCTGAGAAGGAGATAGAAGTTCTAGCTAGAACTCTATAATTATAAACACTAATCATGTTACTCAAAGGATGTGACTCAACTGAAGATGATCTGTATGTAGCTAGTGGTGGATGTGCCTGATATGCATGGTAAACACCTGATGTGTCCTCTATCTCTTATTTAAAATGTTGTGGAAAAGGATTTGTTAAAAAATGTAGAGCCTTGTCTTGTGTTTTCTTTGTTTGAGGAGGCTCAACTGGAGTGCCAAGATCAATAATGTTATCATCTATCAAGTCTTGTATATTGTGTTTCAAACTAATGTATTTGTTTATTATGTGGCCTGGTGCCCTATGAAAATCATAAAATGCATCATGATCTTATCCCCATTGAAGAGGATTTGTTGGATCAACTTCATGAATAGGTGGAAGAGATTATATTACATTTCAAAAGTTGCTTTAAAACTCTAGATGGAGATACTGGTAGATTGGTAAGAGGTCATCGAGGATGCATAGATAAAACCATTCATTGATGGGGATCTAAATCCACATTAGCTATTAATTGATTTTGACTTTTACTATCATTAACCTTTAATTTGTATGGAACTTTGTTGTTACTATTGTTTGTTATTTTTTATATGCTTGTGTACTGGAGTTTGCCCATTGATATTAGTTTGAATTCCCTTTATTTTAGTGTATGACATAACTCAGTGAATGAAGAGAATATTTTAAACATTATTGACACATGCAAAACTGGTAAAAGACTTTATTTGAAGAATCTTATAATTCTTGATCGACCATGTGGTTAGTCATTTTAGACAAGATAGTCTTATATTAAAGAACATAATATATGATATGCTAGTTTGACCTTTGTTTTTATTATGTAACTTGGGCATAAGAAACCTTATCACCAATGTTAATGCTAAAATGAGCTAGAAACATGTCATCCAAAATATTAAATGCATTGGCTGACTAATCATTTAGATTTTGTGGACATAACTTGGTTAGTAGCCAATCATCTCGAACATAGTCCAAGCATATTGCATGAAAAGCTCTCAAGTGTGTCTTTGGATCACCCTTGCCATCATATAGAGTGAGTTTGAGTTGAACAAAACATTATGGTAGGGGTGTCAAAGTAATATGACATGTCAATAGTGTGTGAAATAGAGAAAAAAAATCCAAATCTTGTGTATGTCTATGGGCACCTTGCTCAAAATGTATCAGCTTGGATTGAATAGATTTTATCTCTTGTACAAAAGTAACCACATCGAAAGATAAAGATGTAATAGTCGTAACTATTGGTGCGTCATAGGAAGGTTCGGTTTTTAGAGGGGGTTATTGAGACATAATTTCACCCATAGTATCATTTTTAACTAGTTACTTTGTGGTTTGAGAAGATTGACCATTTTTCACTTTTTGTTGTTCTTCGTATAGTATTTTAATCACACCATCTTGCATGTTAGGGTGTTTATTTAAGGGTTATTGAATTTATCTTTTTATCACTTTCATCAAAACTAATGTATTGGGCCATTGCTAAAGTAGGAAAACAAATTAGAAATTGAATGATTTTTTTTTTAATAATTTTTAATAATCAAAGTGCTATGGAGGAAAGTACCGAATATAGGAAATGTAAAGTCCTAAAAACAACAAACTAGAGAATGCGTAAAAATTATATGAAGCTCACAAACATGCAAGGTGATATCTCAAAAGCAATGGGGCCTGGTATATGCACCTAAGGTTTTGAAAAATGATATATTTTTAAAAAATTACTATGTTATTTAAAAATTAATGTGAAATTTTTATTTTAAAAATACAAGTAAAATATCAAAAAAATATTGGAAAATTTCTTATTTTAAAGGGACCTAGTATATGCAACTAGGTTTTGGAATAAAAATGTTTTTTTTTCAAAAATACTATGGAATTTAAAAAATTAATGTGAATTTCTAATTTAAATATGCAAGTAAAAAAATCAAAAAATTATTGGAAAAGTTCTTGATTTAAAAGGACATAGTATATGAAACTAGGGTTTAGAGGAATAATTATTTTCAAAATTACTATGAAATTTTAAAAATTAAAGTGAATTTTTGATTTAAATATGAATGTAAAATATCAAAAAATTATTGGAAAAACTAGAAAAAAATTTACCCTAAGGTTTTTAGGGATTTTATGCACAAATGAAGTAAGTCAGGTTCACCAAATGATTGAACAGTTTTGGGAATAATGGAGTTTTCTTCCTAATTTAGTTAGGGGTGTGAAAAAAATAAAATATTAATTTTTTTTTCAATAATTAGAGTATTGATTTGAATAATTTATTTGAATTTTGAAGCTTTTTAAAAAGAGTAATAAAAGAAGAGAAATGTAATTTAGCTTAAAACTAGTCTAATACAACTGAGACAGAGGCTGATACTAAATTTGTAAGAATGGGATAATGTCATGAACCAAGATCTAGATTTCATTCAATGAAAGGACATGAGAACTAAAAACAAGACACTTTGAGGTTTTGCATTATAGTCTAGGCCTTGTCGTTGTTGTCCAAACTAGTCACAAAGCTCTAATTTTTTTGGGTTTTCTCTGCTATCTCTATGTGAGTCTAGTTATGAAATTTTAGATCTTGAATATTGATTGATATCTTTATAGTTCATATTTAATATTAAAACCCTAGACTTTCATTATGCTTAAATGAAACTTGAGAAAGAGCGAGGGTGGGCGAGGGGCGAGGGGGTTGGGGGTTAGTTTGTGTAAGATGCATTGAACATGTATCCACACCCCTTGTGTAGGCATGTTGCCTACATACAAATACACCAAAGATGGATCAAGCCATATTTAGTTCTCCCACTTGATGTGATTTATGAAATAGTATTATGCTAATGCAAAAATAGTAAAATGGGTGTGTTTGACGTTGCGAAAGATTGGTGTAAGGGTTTGAATATGTTGGTAGTTATATTGGATATTTGTATATAAAGAATAGGGAAATTTCCCTTAGTATTCTTTGCTTGTATTCTTTCTTGATTTTTAATAATCTCCAACCCCTTCTAAATCAACTTTAAATGGGCTTTTATAGAGATCTATTGGTCATGGGTTAAATTTATGTATGCTAGGATAACATAATTGAGAAGAGGAATCAAAAGGAAATGGTCATCTAGGCTTGAAATGTGATTAGATAGGAGTATTTTAAATAGGACACCCTAGGGTCCAACACTATAGTCCATGTTAGGCACTATTGTCCTATAGGTATGGGACCTAGGGGATGGAATTAACATGGGAAAATAACATAGTTGAGGTGGGATCAGGTCTTAAAAGTCTACAGATGACTAAGAATAAGTAAAAAGGTATCTATAAGGGTTATGAGAGTATGCAAGAGGGACCTATAGATTTGGGGTCACAAGCCACACTCAGGCTACTAATTTTGACATTTTATATGACTACATTTATATACTACTATAAAATCAAGGCTTAATATTATTTTTATGTTACCGATAAGATTACATGCATTTATGACACAAAAGTAAGTTTCTTTAAAAGGACAACATGCAGTTGAAGGATATGGAGATTTTGAATTTGTAGAATCATCCTTACATTCCATTCATAGTTTGAAACATCTAAGAGTTTCTTCTAGATCATCCCCATATGAAGGTTTCATATTTACAACATTCATTTATAAATGCATAATGACATTTTAACTTTGAATTGAAATATATATTTATTTATTTGATTTTTACAATTGATTCATAATTGGCTGAGTTTGGCCTTGAATAACCACAAAAAACCCCAACATTTCATCGATTACTATCTTCTCAACCCATTGTGTAAGGTATTTTACATTTCATGTTTTGGTTTTTAGTTAAAGATTCATTGATTATAGTTTTTTTATTGGAATTTTGCCTATTACTACTCAAACTACCCCAATCTCTCAAAAATATGGCATGTATATTAGATGAAATGTTTTTTCGAACTACAAGTACTAAGTATTTAATTTCAAATTATCATTATGTTTTTTTTTAAAAATTTGCCATTTTTATAATATAATTTATTTTTACATGGCACCCTTAGTATTTGAGGAAAATTATGCCACGACCATCACCCCTAAATATAGTTCACTCAAGGGGAAAAAATATTTCATTTCCAACAAGGCCGACACCTAGTAGAGGAACACTGTAATTATCATGTTTTGAATTCAACTCAAAGAGAAGCTTGTTCTATTAAATAAATAGAAAAAACACTTAGATAAATCATTAAGGAGCAAGGATGGGATCCTGATGCTTTGTTGAAGAAGAAAATGGATGCTAACCTAAGTCTAGTTTTTGTAGGAGATGTTGCAAGAGAAGGAAAATAAAATCTTGCCCATATTAATTTTATGGGTGAGGCTATTGAAAGGGTAGAGATATTGAAATATCATGTAAAGGAAGTGGAGGAATGGATTTATAAGGATGGTGGTAAAACTATGGATGTTGGGACTGAGAAAGTAGCTAAGCAGTGAAGTGTCCTTCTAAAAGACAAAAAATGATATTTTTTGATGTTGTAAACTCTATTATATTTAAATACAATGTTATGTTTAAAAAAATTAAATGAAAATTTTATCTTTGGATTTGAAATGATCAGTTTGTTAAGTTTCAATTACTCTTACTTTACACAGTAATGAGTTATGTTTCATTTGTCATTTTACATGCATCTTATGTGTTGATGTAGTTTAATGAACATGGTGATGTGGACTATAATTGTATTTTTATATGGATTGGGAGTGAGCATGAGTTTATATTTGAATTTTTTGATGTTGTAAACTCATTTTATAATTTTATGTTTCAAGGAAAATAATTTTAAAATATAATGTTATGTTATGTTTGATTTTACAAAGATCAATTTATTCAGTTGATGTAGTTTAAACAACATGGTGATGTTGAATGCAATTACTTTTTCTTTCAAATTGGACTGATCATGGATTTGAATTTGATGTGCTTACATATTGTTTAATTACTATCATTATTTAAGATAATGAAAAATCTATAGTGATTATGGATGCAGAGTCTAGAAATTTGTTATGATTTGTTGTAAACTTGAATCTTCAAGAGTTTTTTTTTTTCATTTGAAATTGATCATGATGTTCAATAGGTTTCTCATGTTCTATCACCTTTGTATTTGAATTCCAAATTCATAATTTTATGCCAAAATTTACGGCTAAAAATATTAATATGGTGCTACATTATCAAATTTAAGTTATTTCAAAAGTAATAAAAATATGAATTTATCAATGCAATATTATAAAAATATTATGACCCATTTGAAATTATGAAGAACCAATTAAACAAAAGGGAAAGTTTAATGATGAATGTGAGAAATATTTTAAATGATAATGTTATCAAGAATTTTAATTAATTTAATATTTTGAATATATTAAAATATTCAAATGACATGTAATTGGAATTTATAATATGATAATTGCAAAAAATATACAACTAATACTCAGTCAGTTGAAACAATCCTACATAAACCTACTCATTTCTAGTGACATTTGAATATGTAGTGGTAGTGGCATATTTAGTGTAATTATTTACATCTTCTATATTTGTCATTCTATTACTAATGGATTTTCTTTAAATTAGTGAACTCTATGTTTCCATAGCTCTTTCATAAGGAAACATGCCCACAACATAACATGAAAAGTACAATCTCAAACAAATTTCATAATTTTTATCCAATATATTTCAATGTTTTGACTCAATGAAAGATAATGCACTAAATAATCTTTGACTGATCCCATAATCATTTTTACAAAAATCTCATATAACTAGAAATATTCACTAACACTTTCTTACAAGATACTACTAGGACAATAAAATTTCCATAGCCATGTAATTGACCTATTTTCTTTTGGTTTAATTAGAAGGTGATATTGTTTAAACATTGTAATTAAAAAATGAGTTAATTGAGATGTCTATAACTCCTTTCCAAAAACACCTTTTATTTTAAATCCATTGACCTCTATAGATTTACTGAAATGCTTAACAAGAGAACCCATGTATTTGTGAAACAAAATGCTAATCAGGTTTTCATTGTTATTACTATTACAAAATATAAGATTCACAACTACCATAACCTCCAACAAATAATCCCTTTGAAGATGATATTTGATCCCCACATATAAGTTTTGTGAAATTATACTTAGTTTCATCTACATTTTAAATATAACAATATCATAAGAATACATGTTACAAGTAGTTCTTCAGGTTTAACTCCCTCAAAATTAGGTCTTATGTAGAACGTGTGCATTGGTATCTCATTACCATTAACGATGACACAAATATGATATTCAGTATTCAATTTTAAATATATTTTAAGACTCCTTAAATCTGTTAAACATTTTGAATTTCTAAAAATAGGGCCCTAAAATATTTCATTCAAAGTGTATAGTATATCTAGAGATTGACATACTCATTTTATTAGTTGTATGAAGTCAACAATATAAATATATATCTCATGTGCATGTTTTATTAAAAAATTCATTTCATTCATCATTAATATAATTCCATATAATGATATCAATGCTTGAAAATATGTTAAATTGTACAAAAAATCTTTTGCCTTGTCAACTTATTTATGATATTTATACATAAAATATACTAATGATGGATATTCTTCAAAAATTAAACATGAAGGTTCATACATATAAATCCCTCTTGTATCAACATATTTTAGTATTTTTTTTACCATCAGTCACTCGTACTACAAATTTTTTGACTGAGTGACATATAATCATGTAAGTCACAAATGAACTCTTCTAGTTTTGTGAAACTAGAAAATTTTCAACCTATTTTGTATGCATAGTTCATCCTATTATCCATGAAATGAATCAAAATAATGTATGGGGAAACTATTATTTTTAGATGAACACACATACCATTTAAAGTCCCTTGCATAAATGATGCACCATTAACTCTAACACACACTAGATATGTAGCTATTATATAATCATCCATCTGAGCTTTATCTTTCAAATTAGATATAACCAATTTGTGAATATTTTTAACATAAAAATTTCCTACCATTTTATGAAATAATAGAAGATAAGGTTACTTTGAATGATTATCTAAAGTATAAACATGCATACAAACACAAGATGTGTTGTCAATTGCTATGTCCTCATCAATAGATGGTGAGATGAATAGTGAATTTTAAACTTTTTGTTTTAAATCCTCCTTTTCAACTATTGCTAGACATTTTTCCAACCATTACTATCTAACTAATGTAATTATTAAATACCAATAATTCAATTACGTTGAAATAAAATTTTATAATCTAAACAATTATAAATAGGTGTTCCCTTTTTTAGAATGTCGTATGTCGGAGAGAAATGTATATATTTGGCCTTTAGATGGGACTATATAATTTTTCCAAATTGGGATTCAATTGTTCCCCCTTTTTTAATAAGATGTTTTTGATATTTATTATCATTTTCACACTCATGTGCATATCTTACATGCATGCATTTTTTCATCTATGTTTTCTAGTTATCTGTCCATCTAGGTGCTTCACTATGACATATATTTTTCAACAATGTTTTTCAATCATGTCAAAATTGAGTTGCATTCTATGTTCCTTTCCTAGTTTCTAACTAAATATTGTATATATGCATTATGTTGGAGTATCATCAACATTTTAAGGATGTATAGGTTGAATGAAGAGAAATTTCATTGCCCAATCCACCATAAAGGACCCTCCAATTGTGTAAATACTTCTATTCTTTCACAAAGATTTATGAGTGGATTTTTTGGCTTAATTATATGTTTTATGAGAACCAATAATATCTTCTCATAGTTAAGTGTCATGATCATTGTATTAAAAAAATAGAGAACTATCTACATGTGGTGGCATGTCATCATAAATATAGCCTTCAAGGGGTGACATGTTATTTTGATTAATTATTTCTCGTAAGATACCATCATGATTAGTGGGAATTTATACATATAAAATTATTTTGATATGATTGAATAGTTAAAATCAAATCTAAGAGAAAATAAAAAAGGTAATAAGTACCTATATCTTGGATGCATTTTGGTTATGTGCAATTTTTTATTGGTTCATTAATTTAAGATAATATGTTAAATTTTTCTGATAATTAGCCTATCCTTTTACAATTTCCACCACATGCTATGATGATGAAGGATGTGATAGTTTATCTCTATCATTGGATTGAAGGACATATACTACCAATCAATTTTTCCATTTGATTAAAAAATAGATGCTACCATTCAATTGTAGCATCATTTTGCACTTTAATTATCCCTTTTGGTGCTACTATTCATTTCTACCATTCAGTTCTTTCATTTTCAATGAGAATGATACCATTTGATGCTATCATTTAGTTGTATAACTTGAATGCTATTATTCAATGTTATTATTTGATAGTACATCTTGAATGCTACCATTTGAATGTAGTCTTTCAATTATAGTGTGGGTTTTATTGATCTATTTTAGTTTGTTACATTATGGGTGCTTGTTTGATATCATGGGACAGTTGCCAAAAGTATATTTTGATGGTTACCCATGGTATCCTATGTACTACATATATGTGGTGAGTTGAAGGGTAAATTAATAAATTATTATATATGGTTAGAAGATCTAAACCCTAAAATAATTTACCCTATATAGTGATCCTTAAAAATGGCAAAAATAAATTAAAAAAATTGAATATTTGTGAACTAATGAATATTCACCACTAAAATCTACATTGGTTAGATAAATATCACCTATCAAGATCAAATATGGATGGTTGGATGATTGATCTTGGAGACATTTAATGATTTGAAGCACACTCATTATTTAATTTCTTATTATGTTTTAGGGAGGAAACATGTAAAAGAAGGAAAGAATGTTATGTACCTAGGGATATGATATATTAATGTATATGGGTTGATGGAGATACCAACATGTGGCACAGATCCCCTTAGTTATATGGGTCCAATATATTAGGATAGATTTATAACTTGTGTAATTAATTAATTAGGTAATGGTCTATATATAATGATATTAGAAGGTCACCCATATATTATTAGTTAATTATAGGTCTATATAAATGAGCCAGTATCATTATAAATAAATCAAGGTAGTGTTGACTCTTATATTTAGTACAAGGATATTGGAGGTTGTCCCCTCCAAGATACATTGTGAAGTTATGTCTTCCTAAACGAGTATTGTGTGGTGTTTTCCTACTATAAGGGTATTATTATATTTCTACATATATATATTTGGGTATTTTAGCCCATTAATATCTATTATGTTGTGTTGATCAACATTATATTATGCATATTTCCAATTGTTATAAATGTGGATCATAGCATAACAACCAATGCCATGCCAAAAAATATATGTAACAATATTGATTGGGTGAGTATATACCTATAGACACTTCTCAATGCCCACATGTTTTGTAGTGTGACACATAGAATGAAGCATTCAAGATCCAAATCCAATGTTATTCTTCTCAAAAGAGGAAAACATATATGTATGTGGAACTAGAATGGGATGTATAGAGTGTGAAACAATAGTAGGCTCAAAAGTATCGTATATAATAAGAGGAACAACATTAACAATGGGATTCTTGGAATCTAGTATATCACATTGTAAAAGCGCATCAAGTGGATGAATACCAAATTCACATGATGGACTTGGAATATGGGCACGTGAGTCACACATATTATTTTGATTTTGTATACTTACTAGTTTCTTCTACATAAAGCATATAAAGGCATACTTTCTATGAATATGGGAGCATAAATATTAATTTTGTCTCATTAGTTTCCAATGTGTTTCCTAAAGTAATAAGAAAGAGGCCATAGGATCAATGAGTAGATCAATTTCTAGTATGGTATTATAAATAACCAAACTAGAATCAAGAATAGGAGAAACAACTACAAAATCAAAAATTTCATCAGTATGTGAGAGGTGTATATAACTCATCCATGTGACCACCATTAAACAAATATGTAAAATAAATAGTAGGATGATTTACTAAAAGTGTCTTATCCTCAATAAAAGAGTCATTTCTAAAAAATGAATGGGAATAAGAACAAATAAAGGGAATAGATGCCAAAGATTCCTTATGCATATCACCATCAAGAATTACACCCTCACAAATAGGATAAGGTGATGGATAAACATCAATAATGTCACCAAGAATATCCTCACTATGAGAGGAAGGATAAGGAATAAAAACATGTGGAGGTGAAGTGACCTCATAAAAAATGCTCAAATAATGTCATATGCTTCCTTAAGTGACATGGCATGCACAATATTAGACTGTAAACTATCTAAAACATGGAGGTAAATGAAATAATGTGCTTCATATTTAAATGATGAAATCGACATAATAACATATTCATATGTAAATTTCATAATGTAACCAAAAAAATAAATCCATACGCCTTTTATCTACAAGTACATTTTCATTTTATTTTTCCATGTGTCATAATTTGAAGTATTGAGGGGTTTAAAGGATGGTGTAGTCATTTTCATAATACGAAGTTAAAGAGGAGAATGTATATCACCCCATAAATAAAAACTCATTAAATACAAAGGAAAATACACCCAACATAGGTTAAATTTCTCTTTTCCTTGTAAACAATAAGAGATGTGATAAGAAAATAAAAAATACACCTCCAAAAATTGACAAGAAATGCCAAAGATGGATGTCAACTAACACCAAAAATGCATCGAAAAGGAGGCACAATATAGATAAAATTCATAAATACATGGAATAATAAATTTAATAAACAAGATAAAAAGAATTTATAAGGAATTTTCCTCCATAGAAAATTTCCACTATTTTAATAATATCCCCTATATATCACCCCCTTAATACAAAAAAATCACTTCCAAGAAGGGAATTAAAGAAAATTTGCTTCTTACAAGGAAAATAATGAATTATTTAACTTCAAATGATATTTTGGTAAAAAATGGGTAATGGTATTTGATCCCAAGACCTCTCAAGTGGAAAATTACTATCAAAATGTTAATCACCACTCCCACCAATGCTAATTTTAGAATAACATTATCAAAATTTTATTTTAAACCACTTTGAAATGTCAAAAAGGCCAAAATTAATAGTCTATAAATACTCAAATGTTTGAGGGATGGTTTGGAATATTGTATTCATCCTCAAAATATTCATTTTCTCTAGTAGAGCATGTTTGTTAGGTTGAAATCTGAAGAAAAAACATTAAAAATTGTCCAAAAATGTCCTTCAAACACCTTCAAAATGGGTTGTGAAGAAGATTTCACAAGTATTGTTTTAAAAACATACATTCTAGTTAAACATTAAATCAAACTAAGTTTTCTATGTTATCTTGTAATCATATTTCAACTTGTCATAATGTAAGGCCTCCATATAGAGAAGAATTCTATGGGTATGCAGAAAACTAGGATAGTTTGGAAATTTTATGTTTAAGTGGCCAAAAAAACTATGTGGCCTTATCCAAAATGGTATGACCTAGTATTAATTGTTTCATAGAATATATTTATGTACCACCATGTGTTTTTATATTTGAAAAAAATGATCCATACGACCTGAGGTGAGTAGAAACTGGACTTGGGTAGGGAGTGTCTAACAAACCAATCAATAGGTTTAGTAGTAGGACTATAGTTCCTAATGTAGGGTGCTTCCTATAGGATCCAAAGGGTATCTAGATCAATTTATCATTCCCCTATACTTTAAAATTATGAATTTTAAGCTTGTATGGCTTGGAACCTTTAGAAACAATATAGAATTTGCTAGAAAAACCTTCAAAAAAAGAGATAGCTTGCGAGAATAAAATATTCTTAGAACACAATAATAAAATAATGTTAATTCTATGTTAGGACCTAAGATACATTTAATGAATGCATGCATTATGAACTTAATCTAACTCTAAGCTCATAATCCATAAAAATTAACTGAACAATGGCCACATAACCGAAGCAATGGTTGAGAGAGAGGCTTTGATACCATGATGTAGTGTTATATACACTCATGCAACTGCAGGATCACTCCTTCACACTGTTTCTACAATAAAAATGTATTTTCATATATAATACACATACAAAAATTATGCACTATTGTCTAAGTCTCTCAATATTACCACATGAAACGACAATATGTAGGTTTTTTATTTTCCACAAATCTAGGAGAAACAAAAGAAGTGCCTAATAAATAATCAAATGATTTAGCTTAATAATAAAGACTAAATTTTTTGTGATCAACCCAAATATAGGTTGATTATATAAATAAGTGCACAAAAAAAATTATTTGTGCCCACAAATAAAATAATTGAATGACCATAAAGAACACTCCAAATAAAGCTTAACTCCATGAGTGGGTGTGAAAATTGATAAAAACAAAAATAGTTTGGAAATAACTAAAACCACTAGTTAGTGTGAAGAAGACCATTACAACACCTATTAGAAACATTATCAACAACTAGTTATGATGACATCTTGAATCAAAAGTTTTATTTATCCATATAAACCAAATATAACAAACCTCAGATATTACAAATTTAGGCCTACCTATATATCACTATTCAAGAGGTTCTCCCTTTTTAATCTAAACAAATTTCAAAATGTCAAACTTTAAACCACCAAAGGACTTAGGATAATGATGATATGAGTTTTTTTTAACATATTCCATTGTAATTAGGCCAATTTAAAATTTTCAAAAGGTGGCTATGGGGACATCCTAAGGTAAGGGTCACACTTATTCATGTGAGCCAAGGGACATATATGTTGAATATCAGGGATCCAAGTCTAATAACATGTCCTACTTTAAGAGGTGTTCATCAATTAATCTAATATTTAAAAAGGGAATCTAACGAGTTACAAAAATATGGTAGTTAAGATAAAAAAAATTGTATGGAGGATAATGAGTTACAATATATGTTCATACAAAGTTTTATAACACGTTTTCATGAGTTTAACATTGTTTGACACATTCAAATATTTTAATGAGTTATTCCATACATTGAAAGAACAATAAGTCACATTCATAGCTTTGAAAAAAATTAATAATATAAAAAATTATCCAATTAATTGAAAGAATAAATTTCAAATCAAGCCAAGTTACAAGATCAAATCTAATGAAAGCAAGAATGAAGCCAAAGTAACAATCAATATAGTATCCCAACCTAGGAATAAGGTTTAGGTGACAGATAAATCAAGGATTCCATATTCATGGTTACCATAACCTCTTCATATATTTTTATAAAATATAATTGAGTGAAATATCACATCTTTCCTTTCATTTAAAGACTATTTTGATTTAATAATGAAATGTTATAAACCAATAAACTATTGAAGTATATATTTAAATTATAGAATATACATAACCTAAACATAAAATATCATGAAACACAAAATTTTAAATCAGATATAAATTAATAAAAAATTAAATGTGTTAAAATACCTTGTATCTAAATTATTTTGAATATTCAGGAAAATATCTAATGGATTTTTTTTTAAAAGAGCTTTGAATAATGTCACAGCCAAAAATATGATTTTGTAATGTAATGGAATACTGACACAGTAAGGAGGACATGGATGCACTTAAACCTTGTATTTTTACTATGTTCAATTATCGATTGAATGTTTTATTAATTTTTTATGTTTGAGTGCTTGTGGATATCAGAAATGGTTGACTTATGCATTATGGGCATTGATTTGATGAAAACATGTGACTACAATAATAAACCCTAGTTCATCTACATAAATCAAATATATATGAAATAATCATGGAATTCTACTAGTTGACATATCCTTAAGAAATTAAACATAATCAAATTGTTTCATATATAGCCCAAAATGGCCTCAGGTCAATTAGTTCTCCCTCCTAGAGCAAGAGAGTGAATCTTGATGTTTGATTTAAGGATACAAATAGGAAATTAAATTGAATGTTTAATAATTAATTATCTTTAAATACAATAAAATGACTTTAGACTTAGTCTATGAATGTTATAAAAAATTATAATTGGAATTGGAAATATTGTTTCCCTATTGTTCAATGTGCAGTAGAATTTCCAAGTGATTTCAAGATGCGTATTGAATGACATTAATATATTTATAAAGATAAATGTTTGGAATAATTATTTTAATTGAATTTTATATAAGTGTGTTAGGGCCAATATGAATCATATATATATTTTTTTAAATTTACCATGGGAGTGTGGGGGATAAAGCTAGATTGCAGCCCTATATGCCTAGTGTAATCTTATCCTATAAGGAAAAATATTGTTATGATTTGGATAATAGGAACCTATAATTATAATAAGGATACCTCAATGATGTTTTAATTAATTTAAATATAGTAAATGTAATAGTTAAGGGTCTCATATAGATTGTAATCCAATAGAATGAAAAATAGACCAACTAAGTTTAAGATGTCATGATTAAACATTATCAAACATTTAATGATTAAATTTTAATTTCCTTATTTACCCTTTCCCTCATTCCCCACACATTATTTTAGTGATCCAATTAAATGTAATAAATATATTAAAGGAGATATGAACCTAAGTATGTATACACACTCTAATATATCTTTAGATGCAAAGTTTGATTTTGCAAGACGTATTAATAGATAAGTTATAACAATGCCACTGAATTATTATGCAAACTAATTACCTTGTAACTTAAAAATTGATAAGTATATGTGTACACTATTTAAGGAATGTTAGATAAATTAATAACCTATGGTGAATTTAGAGTGATAAAGTTTTAATATTGAAACCTAGTGGATGACCTTGATACAGAAAGATTGTATGCTCCAACTCTCACTTGACTGTTAGAGGAATCTTTGCAATAATTGAAGGGGCAAAACCACCAATGTGGCTAACTATAGTAGAACCAAAAAATATTACTCCTCATAATATAACCACCAAATGTGGCTCTTTAAAGTGAAACCATAGACATTGAATGTCAATAGACTATAACATGATTGACTTCAAATATGAAATGAATCACCCCTCTACACATTCATCGAGATTCCATTTGAAAATTTTTAACATTAAAAATATTAAATTTTAGATTTCCACATAGAAACATGAAAATTAATAACAATCATGTTTCATGTATTTGTATTGATTTGACATAGAATACAATTGAAATTAAAAGATTTTGAAACATTTAACTTGTAACTATTTTTCACATTTCCATTCATTTACATTAAGTATATATGAATCTATACTCAAATATTTATAGGAATGACTGCCCATGTATGTAACTTCCCCGATAATTTAAAATTTTTGAACCATGATTTAATTCTTAAACTTTATAATGTCTTAAATATTAAATTTATTATTCATGGCAAGCCCGTTGTGATGCTTCCCTCTTGAGATGAGGGATGTAGCTTTCAAGTTTATAATCATTTAAGAGAATTATGTAATATGTGAAATACAAAATCATGTAGTAACATATGAACATTTAAAATATATTAAATTGTAGTATTGAGTATAACATTTAATTTAATATGAAATATGTGTTACATAGATATAACATTGAGTTACATAAAAAAAATTTACATGATATCTACCATGGTTCAAGAGTAAAATAATAGTATTATGTGTTATGAATAATGACTCCATACTATTAATAAATTTAATAAAATTAATGTCACAATAATTTTACCCCATTTCAAATATAGTGTCACACATAAACAACATTTGCATGATATCTACCATGGTTCAAGAGTAAAATAATAGTATTATGTGTTATGAATAATGACTCCATACTATAAACAAATTTAATAAAATTAATGTCACAATAATTTTACCCCATTTCAGATATAGTGTCACATATAAGGCCCAATGCTAGATATAATAGACATGTGAATGTCACATAAACACATAAGGCCAAGGGCCACACGAAAATGGTAAGAGGATGATATAAAATAATGAACAAGTATATATTATACATATAAATCCAAAGGACACACAAAATAATTAATTGAGTCCTAATTTATCATGTAATAAATTAATAATATTGAAAATAAGCATAGTGCAAATGAGACTAATTTATACCAAAGATATGTATCAATGCTATTGTTATAAAAAAACATATTTGTGTTCTAAAATGTAAAGTATGAGTGATATAAAAACATTTTTATGGTGTATAAATATTCATGGTAGAAATGCTATGGATAAATTCAACATGTTGAAGTATTCATTGAGAATGAATAGATCCCCCCAACTTAGCAAGGTGGTTTGGTAATAAGGGAAACTTTACATCAAAAAACTATGTAAAAATATGTCATGTATTCCACTCACATAACTCATTAAAATAAATGTGTATTGATATATAAATGACGTATATTATCTACTAAGCATGGAATATATAGCATACATAAATACATAAGCTAGCAACATTTGAAAATGCTTGTGAGGCTCTGATTTTAAATTTTTGAAAATATCTCTATTTTTGTTATTTTTGTCATGTATGAATTTTTTATTTTAGTTTTTAAATAATTAAACTTTAAATATTTGATAAGTGATAAGAGGAATGGATTTAAAAATATAATAACTAGGGTATGTTTGAACAATATGCAACTAGGTGCTAAAACATACTCTAACAAAAATATAAGATAAGAAATATTATGTTGATGAAAAATAATCTTAAAAATGTAGCATAAATGACCAATATATATATAGTAATTTACGTACCCTCAATATGCAAAGAACTATGTGTGAACATGGAGAATGTATGTCTTGAATTTATTATGTTAATATATAATTGACAATTATATTTATGTGTATGCTTGAATTATGTTATGTTGGTATGAATTGATAGACTTAGAACCAATTCATATTATCTCTTATTAGAATTTTAACATTAAAAACTTATTAAATTTATAACTCAATGGGATAATGAATGCAAAATAATCATTTTTATTACGTCATTGGCATTCTATTTGAATAAGTACAATTAGATTCATCTCACATTTTAGGATATTCGATAGTTCTAGCCAAAAAAATCTAAAGTTCTTTAAATGTGTAATGAAATGCCACACATGGGGAGGCATTAACTATGTTATTACTATTTGGGTATGTTTTTTCTTGAATTTAGTGTTACTAGGGACTATCGAGGGTCAGCCTGTATACATTAATGAGTGCAAGTAATATTTTTAAAACAAGAATAACATCTCTAAGAAATCATTTTAGTTCCATTACAGGCATTGTAGTATCTAATAATTTATTTTTTATATGTTATATAAGACTCTTGCAATCCTCAATGGACAAATCATTTTTGCACTAGTCAAGTCCATACATGCCATATATATAATATTTATTGAAAACATGTATATATATATATATAAAATATATATATATATATATATATATATATATATATATATATATATATATAATATGATATGTATATAATAAAAAATAATAGTAATATTAATGTATATATATTCAAATATAATATTAATATACATATTATATAATTTTAATATAATAACTAATATGTCATATATATAAATAATATAACTCAGACTCATTCACGCGTGCGCGCACACACACACACACACACATTGGTAAAAAGAGTTTTTTAAAGTGAAAGAGTGTAAATCATCAGTGTAATATGTTTGACTAACAATAATTTTTATTTAATATTTTATTTGTTATGATATAAATAATCCATATTTAGTATGTGAATTGAATCAATAATGTAATGATGTTGATGTGGGGGTAATACATTAAGGTTATGGAGTATATCTTATTGCTTTGATTATGTTTGAATTTAGTATGGAAGTTTCTTCATAGTGCATGCCACGTGGGTGCATAAGTGGCATCATTCATGATACAATGTGATTCTTTGGGTAGAGGAGTCACCAAATGAAGTAATTGATCATAAGTGGAAGAAAGGGTTGGTAGGTTTCAGTCTCAATCATTAGTTTGGTACCCAAATCTTACTTAAAATGGGGAATATACATTAGAAATGAAAATAAAATACTTATAAATTCCATCTGGTGTTAATTACACCCTTAGGGAAAATGTTAGTGTTATTACTTCAACATGTAATAGTTGGTTCATCATGAACATGTATTTGATTATGCTCATTTTGTGATTTTTTTCACTCAGTAATCCATTATTAAGTAGGTAAATTAGTTGGAATAATTGGTTTTATTAATTTTTCTATCTTATAAACCTCTTGTTTTAATTTATTTTCATTGTTTATATTATTAATTTGAAAACTATCAATGGTATGTATTTATGGATTGATGTTTATAACTAAGAAAATACTAAGAAACCATTGTATCTTGTAATGGATATTTTTGAGTAATATGGGGTTTAATCATGGAATTTTTTAATACAAGCATGAAAACATGGTTAGTTTTTTTTATAAATTTGTGATATGAGATAATTTATTTATCTACAAGATATTTTACATTTTATTGCAATGCACAATGATCATTATCACAATGTCCATCAATGTCATGATAAGTACAAAATGGTTGACCCTTATTTTTTCTTATCAATGAAGAGGGTAATAGTAATGAAGTTATAGTTTGATTAACCTCATTTTAGTATTTTATATTTTATTTTTCCTTCAATAAATAAACTAATAAAAATAGAAATGATACAGGGTTTTAAAAGGAATACTTATGATGAAGGTTGTACATTATTGATTAAATAATTTTATGACTTAGAAATAACAAATTAGAATAACTTAGGATTCTTAAACTAGATTTAAGTTATAGATATAAATAAAAACATAGGGATCTATGTCAATTGTCCAAGCATCAATATCGATTATGTAATCAATGCCAATACCTACAAAGAATTATCATCGATCTTGATAGTGGATACATAAAGCTCAGAATGGGGCCTATATGTGGGTTTTACTGATTATCTAAATAGACTCAGAGTAGTAAGTAGATTGTAAAAAGACATTACAATAATCAAAATACACTCAAACAAACTAGATACTTACCTCTAAAAATTACTTTCTATGTTGTAGAGATTTATCTTGTTAATAAGGATGTACTTAACCTTTGACTAAGTGAGGATAGGGGTGGCATTATTCCATAGTATTTTAGGGTAATTTTTCTAGCATTCTATTGTGAAAATTCAAGATCCCTTAGTTTGAGGATGTTCTAAGTATAAATCAACATTGATCTTAATACTATCGATGATAATTATTGGAATCGCTGTCAATGTATTCCAATTTTAAACAATTTGTTCCAACAAATCTAATTCACAAGATTCAATGTAGTCTAGGTTATTTTAATGAGGTTCAATTAGTGAGAATATTATGAGGTTAAAAAAACTTACCTCTAATAAACATAGTGAGATTTTACTAGATTTAGTGAGGGTTCATTAGTTTTCTAGGTAAAAAGGTAACTCATAAGATTAATTATGTGATGTGAGATGCTAAATGGTAAAACTATAATAAATATCATAAAAAATAAGGGGGAAGGGGTAATACACATTTATCCATAATATAATTGTGTAAATTCACAATGTCTACGTTTGCCCCATTTTGTTGAGTGGTTTTTGATAACCTACTATGAGAAAAAAAACTAGGATCAGTACAATGCCCTAGGTTTATGTGAGGAGGTATTTCCCACTCAAATTGGGAGTTATCAAAGGATGATAAGGCAAAGACATGAATAAAAATTAGGGGGTAATGGATAAGGTAGATAGAAAATGAGCATCCAAGATTGAAGGATAAGCATGAAGTACAATACTGCACTAACAAGATATAGGATATTTGAACAAGAATGCCCCAAGGTAATTAAGTAATGGATTTCCATAACTATGAACATGTACGCTCTATCAAAGGTAGTCAAGAGGGAAAAGTATAGGATGTGCTAACCTAAAGATATGGTATGATTGGTACATGTGGACTACCTAGACACATTTGTGCTTAAGATGAGGTACACTTTATAGATCCATAGGGGATATATGCTAAAATGAGTGTAGACCTCTCAAGGGTTATGAGACCATCAGGGGCTCTATATCTACAAAACCATAATGTTTGGAAACAAAGGATAACTTAAGTGACTTTATAATAAGACTATAAGGATATAAAAAAATTACAAGTTGTGCAAGGAAGCCAAAATGGACACAATCAAAATCAATCAAATAGATCAATCATAATTTTGAGATAGTCAACATCGATAAAAAAAACTCAACATTGATCACATAGGGCTATAAATAGGAAACATCACTGGCTATAAATAGGAAACTTAGTGATGTTAGGCCCTCATTTTTAAATCAATATTATTTAAGTCAGAGGAAAAAAATTGACACCTATATACATGTTTGAATAAA
>JARHVA010002159.1:0-40000 GCA_037957365.1 Torreya grandis | reverse complement strand
TGTAATGATTCTCATAATCAATTAATCCGAGACTTATATAATAAATTTATTGCTATCTATGTTGCTCATCTTGATGGGTGAGCATGGCATGCAAAGCCTAGTATGTATCTGAGATATACAAGTAAAAATGTTTATCCTCTCTTCATGAAATAAGAATAGGTGAAGATAAGAGATACTTATTAAGAGTATCAAAGGCTACATTAAAATTGAATCCCATATAAACTGGGTGTATATCTTAATAAGGTGATGGAAGGGTTGGCATCGGTCAGATAAGTACAAAATAAAGTGATAGATAGATTTTAGTTTCCCTTTTAAACTATGAATCTAATTAAGTTTGGAAGGGGGAGACACATTGATAATGGCTTTAATTATAGTAGTATAAACCTTAATTCCCCTAAGGGAAACAATAAAACCCAAAATCTTACTTGAAAAACACCAAAAAATGCACTCTTTGGGTTTGAAATGAACCTGATATTTGATTAAATAGGCAAATATTTTGTAAAGGATAGATAGGTGATCTTCACGATACCTAGATTTATTGAGGAGATCATCCACATAATATTCAATGATTTTTGGAATTAAATAATGGAAAATATAGGTCATAGCACGTTGTTAATTTGCTCTTATGTTCTTTAAACCAAAAGGCATGACTCTATAACAAAAAGTTCCCCATGGAGTAATAAAATAAATTTTATGTTGATCATCTAGGATGAAAATGATCTGATTATAAATATAATATCCATCCATGAGTGAAAACATTTTATGTCCTAAAGTGACATCTACAATCTAGTCGATATTAAGAAGTTTAAAATCATCTTTTGAACAAGCAATCTTAAGATTGCAAAAGTTAGTACCAAGATGTAGTCCCTCTATGGGATTTATGATAGTTACTATGTTAGATACCCATTTAGAATAATCAATGGGTTTGATAAATTTAATAGATAATAACCACTTCAATTCTTCCCTGACAATAAGTACTATGTGAGGATGCATTTTACAATGTTTTTTCTTTATTGGTTTAACATCAGAAATGGTAATGATGATATGGATGACTATAGCCAAATCTAGCCTTGACATTTCATTATAGGACCAAGAAAAATTATGTCTATGATCAACAAGGAATCTCATGAATTCTTGGTGTTTTTGAGAATCTATGGATTGGATAAAGTTTATCTTTTAGGGGACCTCAAGAGTTCCTATGTTAATATCAGTTGTGACCTCATTGAAAAGACTAAGAGACTCAAACAGTATGATATTATTTAGATATGAATATCCTACAATTGAATACTTTAGAAAACAGTCATCATCTAGACACTTCATTACATGGATCGAGGAGGAATCTTAATCCATTATTTAAGGAAGGGAATAGAGTTTTTTCATTTCTTTTATAAGTTAGTGGTTCAAAGTGAATGGTGCTAATAAAAAAAGTTAGGAGGGATGCAAATGGTGTCATTAATTATCATATGGGAACTAAGAGGGGATGAGTAAGTTTCATCATCCACATCCATAACGATATAGGACATGAAAGCACTATCATTATCAAATTCATGAGTTTCCTTGAAATTGAGGCCAAGATTATCATATGGTTTTCAAAGGTAATTTATTATAACCTCATGAGTTCTTTGTTCAAAAGGTCCTAGTCCAAATCCTTTCCAAGAAAAACATAGTAGATATGTTTGCGTAAAGTGTGGTTTGTAAAGAAAGTAAAAGTTAGACGTGAATGGTTTGGTATGTGTTTTATTTTCCCTATGTTAAGGGGATTGGTCAATTCCTCCATAGATTAAGTGTGTTTGGAGGTGAGAAGGTTATAAGTGGATAATTTCTCTTAGGTTGGGTTGTTAATCACATTGTTGGTTATGTCATCCATATTCTTGAGGGGTTGATAATGTGCTACGAGTTAACAACTAATACTCCCCTATAAAGAGCTTTTGGAATGCAGAGTCAAAGGAATTTACATCAAGGATATGGGATGAAGGTATAGTAAAGTTAGTTGATGTTTCCTACATAAATAATGGATTCAATTTAATTAGGGTCATTAAAACATCATTAGGCTTCTAACTCAAGTTACACATCTTGAATAGATGTGTGTAAATTGGGACAATATGGAACTTACTCTCATGCTAAAATTTAAGACATTGATGCAAAGTAGAAGGAACACAATGTCTAAAACATATCCAAGGACTTCCTAGGAAGATGTTATATTTAGATTCTCCCTCTATCATGTAAAATAGCTATGGGAGGGTATGTATACCTACATGGATAGGGAGGATGATTGTACCTAATTCTGGCGTAATAGTATCTTTAAATGCTCATAGGATAGATGGAGATTGAGCTAAAGTTGTTTTTGGTTACTAAAATTGCCTAAAAGCATGTGGAAAAATAATATTTATATTGGATCAATTGTATATTATAAGTCTTTTAGTTTATGTTTGACTAAATTGGGTAATGATTAATAATGGTGGGTCTTGATTGTCAAGTTGTAATGGGGATACTTTGGAATCATGAAATGTGATAGATGATGACTTTTACAAGGATCCAATGAAGTTAAATAAATGTTGAGGTTCATCTGATTGTATCTAGGTGGATTGTAAGGCCTCTATCATATCCTCATGATGTTGTGAAGGATTGTGGATAAGTTTGTATAAAGACATCTTGATAGAAAGTTTGTAGATTTATTTTAGAACCAATATATGTATCAACTCCAAGTCATTTTTATTCTGTGCTTTCCTTAGAATAAAAATGTTGTGTTTTGGGACAAGGATTGTAGGATTTTCTATGGCCTATGTAGGAGATTTTACAATAGTCACCTTGGGTTTGTTGGGATTTTGGGTTTTGTAACCTTGGGTCTAGGATCGATT
This sequence comes from Torreya grandis, assembly GCA_037957365.1. NCBI lineage: Eukaryota > Viridiplantae > Streptophyta > Pinopsida > Cupressales > Taxaceae > Torreya > Torreya grandis. The sequence continues at coordinate 37,142 of JARHVA010002159.1, read as the reverse complement.
GTTTATGTGTATTACATCTATTTGAAATAATGGTGGGTTTGTTATGTTTCCATAATCTTCCATGTCTAGAGGTTTTAAGAGGATTTGATATTGAGTCATTATAGGTTCTATCTTCCTTTAAATATCATTTTGACCCTCTTCGTAATGTATTATTTCCCATAGTGGTCATGACTCTAGTAGTTTTAATATGAGGATAATCATGACCAAATTATTCTAGTAAAAGATCATCATCTTCTAATAAATTTCAGACTGCAAATTTTAGCATGCTATATTTCAGTATCATGTCCCACTATTTGATGGTAAGCACATTTCTTGTTTTCCCTATACCATGCAGGTTTTTGAGTATGGGGATTAATAGGATTTATAGGTTTTAGTGCGATAAGGAAGGTTTGAAGGAGTTGATCGATCATATTGGAATAAGACCCCCATAATGGATCTTAGTTAGGTTTTTTGACCTTTTGAGGCATTAGCATGGGGCTTCATTTACTTTTATATTTTGATTCCTTGTATTGATTATTCTAATATTTCCCATAGAGGGTGCTTTATGCTTGGAATAAGACTTTACACCAAGATTATGAGGATAATAATGTTTTAAAGGATTATGTATTGGCATTATTATTTTAGGAAAATCCTTTTGTACTGGTATATGATTCTTATAAGAAGATTCTATAATGGTAATTTTTGGTCTTAAATAAGGATTAGGTACCAATATGGATACTTTAGTTTGAATTAGTAGCAGAACCGTATTCCCTTTTTGAATCTAGTTGAAATTATTAGGCATATCCTCTTTAGGGAGCTCAATTATTCTCAGTGGATGTTGTAAGGATTTGCATTGTGACATGCTAAGGATTATTTTTCCACATCATGAAAAATTTCCCCTAGTTTCTCTTTTACAATATTTGGTTTATCTTGAGCCATTAAGGAAGCTAGTTTTAGAGCTAGTCAGTGTAACATAGTAGACATCTCAGGAGGGAATAGTCTAGCTGGAAGTGTATGCTACATAAAGGTTTAGTAGTGATTAAAGGAGTAGTATGCATATCTTCTAGGATATCTGAAAAAGTATCCTCCTTGATATATTTCTCATAATTTATTTTTGGTTGGTTGCCTTGAACAAGCTTAGGTATCATTTCCTCAAAAGGATCCCAAATAATGAGATATAGAATACTTGAGTGGATATTAGGAATATATCTGCCCAATTCAGATGGTTTGGAAACATCTCCTATAAGGATGTCTAGGATCCTAGTAATTTTAGAAGGTGACTTGAAAGCATTACCAAATTATTTTGGTAGAAATTGATGATGGATTATGATTATTACATGGGTATCATAATATGAGTTGCTTCATTAGTTTGATTGTATGAAATTATATGTAGAAGAATGATTTGGGAATGGTTTACTAAATATATCTATGGATTGATTAAGAGGAACATTAATATTATCTCACTATAATTCCACTTAGTTGAAAAGTTTTTAAACTAAACCTTTGAAATATTGACACCTATTAACATCATAACTAGTTACATGATTGTAATTGTAGAAGTCATTTTCATTATACCAACTAGGATTGGGATAAGAATCGTTAAGGGGTCTGATCAGAGGATGGTCGATAATGGAAATTTTTAGAGATTATCTAAAAAAGAAGCATATGACTCCCCTAATGGCGTGTATTATTGAGGAGGAAACCATGTTAGGTATTTTTGTGGTTACATTTAGGAGGTATAAGGTTCACATTGGCTAATTTTTTTTGTGTAGGTTCCTATTTTAAGACAAAATTTGTAGTGCCTTTAGTTTTGGCATTATTAGTCCCTTTTGAGGGATCGGGTTTCAAGTTATTATTATGTCACTTAACCTTTCCTTCCTCTAAAGCTCAGATTTATATTTTATAATCCATGGTAAAGGCTTCATTTAATGTCTTAAATGATTGCACTTATTGTGTTCATGAGATATGCCTAGTGCATGATCTTGAAATCAAATCGATTAATTTTGGTTAAGGGAGAAAGTACGTTGATTTGTAAGACTTTATCACCTAGATACAAAATCATTGATTCATCATCAAATTATTTGACAATTAAAAGTTTATTTATGGTGACTTTCATTAAAATATTAATTGAGAAGTTTTATAGAAAGACTTGGACATGTTTACCAAAAAAAAAGAGTGATGGGGGATAGAGTTGTAACAATCTAAGGCTGGTCCAACAAATGACATGGTAAATGTCATGAGAAAGAGAGTGTAATAAGGAGATATGAGATAAAAATCAAGTATAAACTCTCTAAGTTGTTGCTGAGGATCTTTCTTGTTTTGAAATTTCATAAATTTTGGAATTTCCTACTATGAAGGATATGGCTTAATATGGGATGGCTAGATTAATAGGTTCATAACAAAGTCTCTCATATGGGAGCATATTTTTCTTCCCAAAGGTAGAAGCTTCTATATTTTCCATCTTATTCATAATGATTTTCATAAGGTCAGGCTAGGTATTATATTGAGGAATACCCCCTAAGACATTTGATTGCATGTGTGTATAGGTGGGGAATGGAGTAGAAAATGCTTGTGAAAATGGATGACCAACATAAGTGGTTATGATAGGTTGGGATGTAGCCACATAATGTGGGACATGGAAAAGTATGTTTTATTATGGGGATAAGTGAAGGTAAATAGATCCAAGGGTTAGTGAGGGAGATACATATTGTGTAGTCAAGGGGATGTATTGATGAAGAAGTTGACTTAAGGAAACCTATTTTAAAGTTATTATTGTTTGGATAGGAGGGAGAGTTATAGGGATTGAGATTAATAAGTTCTAGGGTGAAGTAATGGGTGGTGGAGTAAGTGTAAGTTGAGGTGTAGTAATATTTTGGACTTGGGTTATAGTTGGAGAAGGGTTACTAGATACTAATGGTGGTGGATTGTCTAGGGGTTGTGATACATTATAATTGAAACCAATTAGATGAGGATTATTGGAAGAGGAAAAAATAACTACAGTAAGCATTTTAGGTCCCTCTAGTGGCATGCATAAAGCAAATCTAAAAGATTCAGTCTGAGGGGAAACTGGGATATGTATGACTTGAGTACTAAGATAATGACTTAAAAAAATTGGATTACAATCCAATATACTAGTGAACTCTAGATATCCCTATCTATAAAATTGGAGAATGCCTTCCCCCATGGATTTAGGAGAGGTAATAAGACTTGGTGTGTTCTCCATAGATGAGGATAAGATAGGAGAATCAGTTTGTTTCAGAAACTATTATCACATTAAAACCATGTAGTAATAAAAAGGAAATAAAGAATAAAATAAAAAGACACACAATATTCTTTTGCTTATCTCATTTTAGTGAAAGCAAACACACACACTACTAAACTTACCTAAAATATTTTACTTTTTAAGAAACTAAATTTAGAATGTGGTAGAGAGAAGGGTTAATAAGGGTACTAACAAATGGTGATATAAATATGGTTTTAGGTTTTATTTAAGGGTAATAAACTTTATAAACACAAAGTTACATTGAAGCTTAATTTCATGTTGGAAGGAATTACATGACACGGTATTGGGTTTTACCCCTTCAATTTAGACACCATAAAAATAAGGGTGTCAAGTGATTAGCCTTTATACTTCTTTGCCAAATATTTTATACTTGATTGACACATCGAGTTAGTTTTCCCCTTGGTGATGAAATACAAGTGGGTCTACCTTGTGTAGGAAATGTTTTGATGTTTGTTTTAATATTATTATGGTTTGGTCATGTGTGAAGAAGTGTGACTATCATGATATATTAATCTGCCTAGACTAAGCTATGTGGAATATATAAACAAGTATTGAATGAATGCAATTATTTTTAAACCTTAAAATGGAAAACAAGAATTTTATATTTTCTCTTTTTTGACTAAAAATAAACAAGTAATAAAATGTAACTAATGCATGATTTTATAATAAAATACAATAAGAATAATGAGACCTTAGGGGTTCCATCAGGGATGTCAAAATGTTTTAGTATTTTTTGATTTATTTTTCCTTTAATAAATAAACTACTAAAATTAGAAATGATACAAGGTTTTAAAAGGAATAATTGTGATGGAGGTTACGTACCATTGAACCAATGAAGTGGGATATCCTTTTTACCTAGGAAGGATTACCTTCACACAAGAGATAACTTGGACAATATTCAATTAATAAGATAAATGATTGGGCTGCATGGTACTAGACCAATCCTGAGAAGTGGTACACTTCTTAAAAGGGATGTAAGTCCACTGCTTTATGAAATCAAGTGAATTATATAAAGATAAAAATTACAAAACATATGATAAGATGTGATACTAAAATGAAATATATTAATCTACTGCATGATGTTATCAAATCACTCATTCTAATAATCTATAGCTAATTGTCCTTGTTTTTGAAATACTTATAGTTGCTTACTGACTACTTCTAGAGTTTAATGTAAAGACAATCAGACAAAGTCCTAACTCAGAGGATATGTCACTTTGATATATGAATAATGGGGGAGGGACTATTGGTAAGTTATGGATTAAAATAACATCATGTCTAATGCCTAAAAATTTCATATACGAATAGTAAGTCATAATTTTAAAACTTAAAAATAACAAATTGGAATGACTTATGACTGTTAAACTCGACTGAGATTGTAGACATAAATAAAAACATATGGATTGATGTCAATTATCACATAATTAGTATTAATTATGTATTTAATGTCAATCCATACAAGGAATCATCATAAGTCCTAATATTGGATACATAAAGCTCATAATTGGGCATATAGGTGGGCTTTAAAAGATTCTAAAAGGCTTAGGGATTAGTTATTGATTTTCTAAATAGACTCAGAGCAGTAAAAAGAATGTAAAAAGATAATATAGTAATTAGAACACACTAAAAAAATTTACATACATACCTCTAAAATATGACTCTTGTGCTACAGAGCCTTATCTTGTTGACAAGGATGTGCTTAACCTTTGACTAGGTGAGGATGGGTAAATACAGGGGTGGCATTCTTATACAATACTCCAGGGTAATTTATATAGCATTATAGTTTGCAAATTTAGGATCCCTCAACTTGAGGATGGTCAGAGTATAAATCAACATCAATATTAATAGCATCAATGATGATCATGGGGATCGGTGTTAATCTAGTCCAAGTTTAACCTATTTATTCCAAAAACTCCAATTCATGGGATTAAACTTAGTCTAGGTTGTTTTCAATGAGTTTTGATTATGGAGAAGTTTTTATGAGGTTAAAATAGCATACTTGGAATAATCTCATGGATATTTTACTATATTGAGGTATGGTTAATTAGTTATCTAGGTGAAAAGGTAATTAGTAAGAATAATTACGTAACATAAAATGGTAAATGGTAAAACTATATTAACTAGTGTAAAAAAGGATAGGGAAGGGGTAAGATGTATTTGTTTCTAATATAATGGTGTAAATTTGTAGTGTTTATAAACATTTTTCCAAGTAATGTATTTAAAGTATCATGTGGGTGATCAGTGAGATTAAATATGAGTGGTTATAGCTTCTTTGATGTAAAATAATAAGTATGATTAATAAATTTAGAAATAGATTATTTGCCATTATGGAGGATTTTGACTTATTCCAAGGTAGGTTCAACATCATGCACTGGATTATGAAAATCAAGGTGTGTTTTCTTTTATTATGGATCTCTTTAGTGCATAGGTTTTTAGAATATTTTTAAATTTAACTTGATAACTCTATTGGTAATATTTGCACCAACTATAGATGTTTGGATATTAATATGTGGGGTATTATTAATGTAACCCAATGTTCCATACATATTATTTGATGCTTGAACAATACCCAATTATTTTTATAAATTTAAGGCCTCCTTACAAATAAATACAAATGACTCACACATATAATAAAGTACCTTCACTTTTAATCGATAAATAATACCTCTATAAAAAATATACTAGACTTCCAAATCAGTTGGTTGGTAAATTAATTGATGCACACAAGTATTAAATATTAAAATATAATTTCCAACTTCCTTGGATTTACCTTGATGTAAATAATATAGCATCTTATAAGTGACCTTAGGTCCCTTATTTTGAACATATTTTGTCAAGAAAGCTTCTTCTAGTTATAGAGAAGTATTTAAGTATCCAGTAGGGAGGGAATGAGATGGTAATTTCACACCCACTAGAGTCCTCAAATATAATTGAAATAACATTCAACTACCCTTATATCCATTCATGGTTTATCAAAAATATTTAATAAGTGGGTAATGGTCCCTATCTACATCAAATGAATAAAATGTAGGAATTTGGAAGTTAGGGGGTAGAGGTCAATATAAAATGGTGAAAATAATAGGATTACCATATATGACATTAGATTCAACCTAGTATAAGGATAAGTGGTATAGTTTATCTTTAAAAATATCTATAACATGCACTAAGAAGATGCATTCCTTTGAAGGTATGTTGAGGTTGTTAAGATATTCATGTAAGGGTTGATGATATTATTAATTTTGGCCATTGAAACATTATTTATAATAGAAGGAGGTGTAAGGATAGGATCTTCCTATAGTTTATGAAATTAATTATATATATATGAATCAATTGGTTATTGTTTATTGATAACATTAAAATAAGTATCATTAGCAAGATATGTATTTTCATCATGTGATAAATCTATGCTAAAATTATGACATTATGGCATAAGAGTATAATCATTTGTAGACAAGCATGAGGTTGAAGTGGAATCAATAACAAAAGAATTTTTAAAATTATATAAGTGAAATATAGAGTTTCAAACAATAACAAAAAACTAGTTCCTAATTCTAAATTAAATGCAAACTCATATTGAGAAAGGAAAGAGAGAAATAACTCATGCATTCACAATGCAAAGACATCCCTTGCTAAATGTGTTAGAGAGTGATTGGATGGATTTTAGTTTATCAAAGAGCCATGAAATATTATAGAATCATGTACCCATGAAGAATGATTGCTTAATTACAAATATGATAGAGATTTTCTAATTTTCCCCTAGATGTGAGAATTAAGGATGAAGATAAATTTATATAGTTTTTGAAGGGAGAATGAAAGTTTGAGATTAACATGATTTATTTTTAAACTTTGTGTTTTGTTGGATAAGATTAACTCACATGATCGAAGGCTTGTGTACTCTATTAAAAAAAAAAAAAAAAAAAAAAAAAACTGATTTAATTGATTTTGTATTTACTCAATTTATTTGCTTTTTTGGATATGCAAGCATAAATAAAAAGAGTTAAATTATTTCATGGAATGATGAGTCGATAGGATTGATTTTTGATGAGGATTAAACATGGGCTGATGACATGGACTTTTACATGGGTGAGGATATTTATTTATTTATTTATATTATGTGTAAATATAATTAGTTAAGAATTAATTAACTAATTAATAATAAATAATAGTTATTTATTCGTAGATTAAAATATTTTGATTAAATGGAGTTAATTAATTAACATGTTCTAATTATTAAATTAATTAATGTTTTGGTGTTAGTGTGAGTTAGTTAGGATACATGTACAATAAAATTAGTGTGGTAGAATTGAGTTGTTTACATTTACATCTATTTGAAAGGGTTTTACAACTAAAATAAACACATTATTTTAATTAAAAAAATAGGAAAATAAAAAGATGAGCATATGAGGATGCCTCTTGTGGCATGGTTGATATTGAGATACCCCCCACAAGTGGGTCTATAGGGATGAATGAGATAGATGGACTCTCAAAATGAGAAGAATGGCTAAAATGAAATAATTAATGTTAAAATGGATGGGTGGGGGTGAATAAATATAAGATGGTGCATAAAATTGAAGTAATTTTCACCGTAAAAGTTATTAAATGCACTCTAACCTATGAAATACCTTGAAGATGGATGTTATTTATTATTTTCGATGTATGTTACTATATTATGAGACAAGTAATGTTTCTAACTTTCAATGTGTTCCAAATTTTTTAGCAACCTAATATTTACTATATCATATGATAGGATGCACCATGATATGGATAACCATGATGACATTATTGCAATATGCAATAGGATTGACATAGATGATAAAAATAAGTAAATACATAAATAATTATCAATAACAAGAATATACACAAACCAGAAAAAGGAAAATTAAGTTTTTTCCATTATCAATTTAAAAATATACGATGTCATGATCAAGGATAATGATGTATTTTATTTTCCCCAAGATATGAAGTAAGCGAGGGGGTTGGATATTGGGAATGATATACCCTGATAAAGCTACATTGTTTTTTTAAAGCTAAACAAGGATTTTAATAAAAGTAAGGAAAAGACAAATGTATTTTAGGTTTTTGACATTTCTAATTTTTTTTCATTATATTTTTATATGAACCTTTTTACTACCAATGAGGTTGAAAACAAAAGGAAAACTGATTTTAGCATTGGGTATAGACGTGTTAGTGGATGGAATGATTAAGGGATTTAATATTGGATATCTAAGGATAATGTTGTATAATAATCATGTGCTAAATCATCCATGTGTCATTTTAATCTTGTACTATGATGTATCCTAGAGAAGATGTTTTATACCAAGGAATTTACAAAACATGTCTTAATAATTCATCCATTTCCTTATCAAATTCAAATGTGGGAAGAAGGATAGGCATGATGGTATGGTTACAGGGATGTTTAGGATATTTAGGGTTAAATGGATTTGGTCTACCATTGAATATAGGGAAATTGTAGAAAACACATTTACACATGATGCCAAAAATGTGTTTTCATTATGGTACTTGCCAAAGGTGGCATAAAATGTTTTCATCTTTGGGTGAATTTTTTGTTGTTTTTAAATTTTTATTTTATTTTATAATTTAATTCTAGTAACATTTCCCTATGAAGAGTGACTTATTGATTTCAAATATGTGGATATTTACTAATTTTTACGCTTATATGTGACAATTAAGGATGAAGGGTGAATTTATATAATTTTAGATGGGAAGATGAATGGTTGAGATTAACCTCATTTATTTAAAATATTTTCATTTTGATGGATCAGATTATATCACTTGACTTAGTGATATCATGCTTTGTGATGAAAAAATAAGAGATGGGGTTCAATTAAGGGCTTCCTTTACCTCTATGATGCATGGTTAGACACTTAACTCTTGGCACACATGAGTACATTCCATGGAATTGAAAACATTCAACACAGCTACATTAATTTAAACATAAAATCATTCCAAATGAATGCTCTCTCTCTCTCTCTCTCTCTCTCTCTCTCACACACACACACACACACACACACACACACACACACACACACACACACACACACACACACACACAAACCATAACATGATTGTTAAAACACAGAACATGAAGAAACACATTTATACATAGTCTCTCATGCATTGATTCACCTTCACATCTATCTTTTCTTCTTTGGATTTATCTCCTTATCACTTGGAACTCTCTTTGAGTGAATTCAATCACTCATCTATCCAAATTTAAAATCTTTCATGACATTTCTCTACATTCTCCTGTACTGCTTCACCTTCATTAGCCCACTAAAAATAATCCAAATCTATTCATTCATTTTTCTACACCATTACATTTATTTTATCTTCATTCAAGATGAAAAATATTTTATTTTTAAGCTATAGCCACCACTAATTTCAAAACCACAATTGGTTGTTGTTAAACTACAACCATATGTCGACCAATGGTTTCATCACTCTGAAAACCAATACAAACTTAGGTTATGATGATATCATCTAAAATTACACTAATCTTACATAAAAATACAAAAACATAATCCTATTTGGGTTTAGGGAAGATAATTTTACACTTTTATCCTTTTATCCTTAATTTATCAATTTAATCCATTTTACACATGTAGTGACATCCTAAATTATACCGACTTTTGAGAGGCTCAACCAACTTGCTTGTAGTCATGTAAAAATATAAAACTAGTCATTTTATGATGTGTTTTATGTTATCTAAGTGTATGCCTAATGAAATTCATTTGGATCATATTCACCATGCCAAAAATGACAAATACACAAGTAACACTACTTCAACACATGTTATTCTAGTTTTGGTTAATGTAAGATTGCATGAACATTTCGATTGTACTACATTAGACACCTAAAGTTTTTAAAATGTGATATCCTACTTACATAGATGGAAACCACTTTTTTTACCATGAGATATAATAGCCATGACTTTCCATTCCAACCACCTACGTACTTCAGTTGATTATTGTTCTTCTCTTTCACTTCTAGCTCCTTGCTAGATTTAAATCCTTTATTCTCTTATTACCTCTACACTTATTTTTTCTCCTTTGTCGGATTTTATCCACACAAATATCTCTCATTTATAGTTTCATACCCAAAATAATCTATCCTCTTATGGAAAAGGCATAACCATCTATCAATTAACTCACTTATGGGTTGAAACCCACTCTCATACCTCCACCACCATAAATATGCTTGATCATGCAACTTGCTCTGCCATGTGGGCTTAAACCCCCCATAAAAAAACAAATCATCGTAAAGACAACTTGGATTTGTTCACACCTATAAAAAATTATTTTTAGATCCTTCTTAACATCACATATCCCTAGTTGTAGTTGTTTTTTCATGAATTCAATCTCATCTATCTTTTATAATCTTAACACAATTGAATCATCATACACTAGGATGTCCAAATGATTGCCTATAACATAAATAATCACATCATGGATAGTTATAAATTTATAATTATTCATTATCTTCATTTTTATTGAAATTATTATCTATAGATCTTATAAAACCTCCACTTATTCTCCACATGCTATGGATTCTATATGTATCAAAAACTCCTCCTTCCACTTGGTGAGATCAAAAAAATAATTCCTAAAACATATAACATCAGGGTTATCAACACACATGATGGATAATATTAAACTTGAATATACTATTTCATCCATCATCATCCTAAAATATTTCTCCACCTCAATATTTGGCTTCTCAAAAGTTCCAAAACCATTCAATTATTCATGTGATATCTCTCCTTCCTCTACCTACTATAATTGACCTCCTACCTACATAGCGCCTTGATATAAATCATGTCCCCATGATACAATACCCTCTATTATATCCATATTTACATGAATAAAAATCACCCATGGTTGGGACATCATCACCTACCAATTATTCAACCACTACTACCATAATAGTCTCTTGGTCAGATGCTACACTTTGCTTCTCATAAAAATGAACAACCTAGATTACACTACATTTAGTATTCTCCTTTGCCACTTGATATATTTATCAAACTATACATTGAAAAAACACATTATCAAAAATAAGAGTTCCCTCCATCACATTAAAAACTTCATCATTATCTAAAGTTAGTTTTTTCATCTACTTTCTAATTCTTATATTCTGCTTATGTATTCCACTCTCGTAATTGACTACTAATGGCCCATTCTCAAAACCTCTCATGATTGTTTTGTACTCATTCATACCTTTTCTTAACATTATACACATGGATGAACCCCAATAAAATTATTATTATGTGCACAAACTCTACTTTAATTGATTCCACCATGGAAACCTACAACTCTACTTGCCTACTCTCTTCACTAACTTACAACTCTACATGGATGCAATATTCCTTCACTTCCATTATTTCAATTATAGAAACATATGTCATGAATTACTTTTCCTAAGCCCTAATACCATCTAATAAATAATTTAAAATCACATTGCCATCATAAACTAAAGAAAAATAATAATTTTCCCACTCATGGGACTTCACATCTACATGCCCATCATCACATAATGGGTATCAATGTTTTGATGAATAATGTATCAACTATGCTTAATATGTCATTAAGAAATTTTACTATATGGGTTGTTCAAATATTTCATACATATAGTTTTTGTAAAACATAGAATTTGGCTCTACATATAGAAGCCTCTCCTTCTTTTCTAAAACAATATGCTCTTAAGTGCACCTATGCACATCCATGATACTTATTAAAGTAGTCTTTGGTTATTTTTATGATATATTACCATACTTATTGACTCTATTAGAAATACTATTATTATTATTATTTTATCTCTCAAGAATTAAGACATGAAGCTTATTTATTGACACTACTTTCATTCTTTGGGGCACAAAATGACCCCTCAACTTGGAAACCATATGCTCCCAACTCCTCACATTTTTTTTTTATGTCTCCTCTTTTATATAATTATATAATGATTAGACATAAATCCACATAGTATCTTCCTCTAATCCTTTACCCTCATATAGACTTCAATATGTTCTTTTTAAAATAATATCTCTAACTATACTATCTAAATAATGAGTTCATTCAGGATCTCTATCTCAAAATAAAACAATATTTCTAGTGGGCTTACCCCTTTCATTCATCTTAACCTCAGTTGGTCTATTTTATCTTATATTTGGTTATCTAACCAAATTCATCCAAATTTTATTTTAGGGATAGAAACATATATAACATTTTTTCATCTTCATTTATAGTCTCACCACCCTCACTTTGTGTATCGTTAATCATGCCCAATCTTGCTTCAAATCCCTTTAACATATCAAACAAGTATTGTACCTCTAGTGATCTTATTAAATTTTGTGATATGTATTTTTTAAAAATCATCTTTATATTTCACATCCTAAAATAGATTCAAACAAAATCCTCTCATAATTACTCACAACTTGCAAGACTTCTCTCACACCTACAACAAACTCATATTCTCATGTATGTTATCTTCTCTTTCACAAATTTAAAGTAACTCAAATATATTTCTCTTACACAACATACAACTAAATCATTAAAGAAAATTAACAACACAAACCAATAAGGAAAGATATTTATTTGATACCTCATGATGAAATCTCAAAGAGGGTGCCCATTTAAGTAATTCCTTTACCTCTGTGATGCATGATTAGACAATCAAATATTGACACATATGAGCACACTACATAGAATTGAAAAAATTCAACACATATTCATTTATTTTAGCTTAAATTTTTTTAAAAATAATGCACACTCTCTCCCTCTCACACACACATGCCTGTACAAGATTGTTAAAAATACAAATTGAAGAAGTTTTTTACATAGTCTATCATGGAATAGTTCACCTTTAGCTCCATTTTTTATTCCTCAAAATTATCTCATTATCACTTGGAACTCTTTTTGCATGATTTAACTAAGTCTTCTCTCCTAGTTATTAATATTTCATTATCTTTATCTACATTCTCCCTGGCCTCTTCACCTTTTTTATCCCTTTAAAAATGGTCTAAATCTATTCATTCATCTTTCTAGGTTGTCAATTTTATTTTAACTTCATTTCAGATGAATCTACCCTTGTTTGTGGAATATAAACACCATTATTTTTAAAACTAGTACTGATAATTAGGTAACTACCATTGATGACTTTGAAACCATCACCTTATGCATACAAGTGCTTTCATCACTATGAAAAACAACCAACTTTTAGAGGCCATAACTTGAACATACAGACTTAGATAGAGATTATTTATTTTTGAATTTTAAATACTCCTAGATAAAAACAAAAATGTGCAATCATATTTGGTTACATGTAAAATATTATTACACTTTTATCCTTTACCTACAACGTATCCATTTTATCCCTTATTTATACATATTGTCATTCTATATTATATCGAATGTTAAAAGACTCAACTAGCTCTCTTGTAACCATATAGATATCTAATACTAATCATTACCTCATGTGTTTAATCCTACTAAAGTCTATGGGTATTGATATTCATTTGGATCATATTCACAATGCCAAAAATGACAAACATACAAATAAGACTACATGAACACATGCCACTTTATTTTTGGTTGATGCAAGATTGCGTGAACCCTTGGATGCTCATGTGTCATTTTGATTTAATTTAAAATTGATTTAATAATTTTTTGATTTTTTTGATTTTTTGGGATGTGAAATAATATAACAAGGAGTTAATTGATTACATGGATTGATCAGTGGATATGATTGATTTTTGATAAGTTATAAACATAGGGTGATGACTTGGAGTGTGAAATGACAGAGGATAATTATTTATTTTTATTTTTGTTTTTATTAATCATGTGTACATGAAATTACTTATGAATTAACTAAATAATTAATAATGATTAATTAATTAATCAAATGATATGGTGGAAAATAAATGGGGTTAAATACTTGCCACAGTGTAATCAATTTATTAACATGTTGTGTTAATGAGAGTTACTTATGATGCATTATGATATAATTAGGCTGGAAAAATTATGGTGTATATAAAAAGCAATGTCATTGATTTTAATTATAACTTGTGTTATACTAAGGGAAGATTAATTAAATTTATCCTTCTTAATTAAAAATGGGAAGAGCTATGGCATGTAAGACTAATATATACTCATTAGAAATAATATCGGATGACATCATTATTATTAGTATGTGTTTTCACTTTGGATGAAGGGAATTTTTTTTTTCATGAACACCATCCATATTTAGGCAAATTTTATGTATTAATTTTATAATTGTAGATGAAATCAACTACATTAAGTTATGCGTGAAAGAATATGGTTGTTCCATTTATATGGTAAGTGTAAATTTAAGAGAGACTAGATATTAATTTTTAGAATTCTCTTTTTGATTTATATTATGAGTTAAATAAGAATATAAAGGAGGATATTGATTAGAATTTAACTCTATGTCCATAGTGGAAGCTACAGTCGAATATGAATATGAATCTAGAGGTGAAACCAAAGAATATTCTAAAGATGAACCTAATGAGGAATCTATAAGTGAATTCATAGATAATTTTATAGTTGTATTTTAAGAGGAATCTAGAGGTGAAATAAAATAAGAGTATAGTAGTGATTTTTCTTCTATAGATTCATGTTCTAAATTTTCATCAAAATCAAATTATCTATTCATTACTATATAATCAAAATCATAAGAATACACATATGATTCTTACATAAGTTTTTACTCATTGTGATTTGTCCATTCATCATCATTACCTAAAGAAATAACATGAGTAGATACTAACATATCTATCATTGCTATCCACAATGAATTTTAATATAATAAATGAAAAAATATACAACATTTAGTGTTGAAAATTAATATTATATTTAAAAAGAAACCAATGATTAAAAATACAATACAATAAAAAAATAAGGTACAATAGGTCATCTCAGAATGTTTTGAAAAATAATATGTGATTTGAATTATACTTACTCATTCTTAGGTTATTATCAAACCAATATTTCATATCACTAAATACTTAAGATAAACTTTGTTTATATCCCATTATCTCATTCTGAGGGTATGGAGAGAGTAACTTCCCTAGGTGATATGCTCTTTTTAGGTGCGCCATAACTCAAATAGATAAATAGGATCTATATAGAATAAATGAAGGACCATATGAATTAATAATATATCTTAAGATGTGGGAAAAATTATATATATGTTTATTACTATAAAATGGTTTTAGTATTGGGGATATACTCATTAAACCATGAAGTCTATAAAATAAATAATTGTTTAGCTCATAATGATAGTAACTAATTTTTTTTGAAACTATCATATAAAATTTTCTAAAATAAAGTATCAAGCTGTAGAAAAAAAAGAGAAAAAAGTCAAGATATTTTAGTATATAAATATTAAAAAATTCAATTAGAGGTCAAAATCAAATGCTTCAGTATTAGTTGTTATCCATGCTAAAAAAATATTTTCTTCATTAAAGAATTAAATTCAAGTTCAAAGAAGATTAACTCATTTTGTTATAGGTCTGAGTTTATTCATTTAAGTTTCAAAAAATTGGATATATTTTGATGAAATCTTGGGAAAAAATCAAGAAAATAGCAAGAAGTTTTCTAAAAAACATGGGTTCACTAGAATGTTTAGTGCTTATTTTGATTTCATAATGAAATTATATAAACCACTAAATTATTGAAGTCTAAATTTAGTCTATAGAATTTAAAAAATAATTTTAAAATACAATAAAATAAATAATTATAAATGAGGTATAAATAGTAATAAATAATGAATTGTGTAAGCCTAGTTTTGATTTCATTTATGTTGATTGTGCAAGTAGATATCTGAAGAAAAATCACTTAAAAACCCTGTGAATTATGTCATAGTTGAAAATAGGATTATGCAATGTACTAGGATAAGGGCACACTACCACTTTGTTTTTTGACTATGGTTACATCATAGTTAATTATGTGATCGATTTTTCTAGTTTAAGTGTGTGTGGTTGTCAAAATTGGTTGAATGATAGTTTATAGGAGTTGATTTTAAATACAAAAGTGTAGAAGTAGTAAATAAACCAAAGAAAAAATAAAATATAAAGCAGGATATTTTGAAGGGGAATAGTCAATATATCCTTATAAAACCTTGTTTAATCTAAGTGTTACCTACATAGAGAAAACCTAGCTCAAGATAATGTACATATCCCTCCTAGAGTGAGTGTATGAATTTTGATATTTTTTATATGGATATAAATATTAATTTTTTTTGAATGATTGACAATCAATGCCCTTGAATTGAAGTAAGCTTGGCTTAGGACTACTGTAATAAATCAAAATTATAATTAGAAAGATTACTACCCTTTTATTTATTGCATAGTAGAATATCCAAGTGATTCCTAGATTGTATTCAATGACCTTGATGTGTTTATATAGAGTAATGTTTGGGATATTTATATTAACTAAATTTTATATATGCATCAGAGGAACAATATGAAACTTGATGAATTTAAAAAGTTACCATTGGATCACAAAGGACAAGACTAAAATAACAGACAATGTTGGGTTACAACCCTGACTATATAGTGTAATCTTATCCCATAATGACATATAGTATTTGGATTTAAATGAAAGGAACATGTAATTAGAATAGGGGTAATTTAATGATGCTTCTATTAATTTCAATATAATAAATGGTATAGTGTAAATTTTCATAGAGATTTGAAATTAATAGAATGGTGAATAGAACAAGGTAATGATGTCAAAATTAAACATTGTCAATAACTTAATGATTAAATTTGAGTGTCTACAACCTATACCATTAGAGATAAATATGAATAAGATGAAACATAATGGATTCAAAGATAAAAACATATTTTATCTATCATAGATGTAGCATTGAGTCTAAAAAAATGTTTTATAATATATTCTAGAGATAGGTACACCCACAAGCATATAGTTGAAAATTTTAAATAATCCATTTCCATGGAAAATAAAAATATTAATGAAGGATAACTTAGATGTAAAACATGTGGACAATATGAATCCTCCTCTTCTAACATAGGGAATTCAATAGATGATATTATTGTTACCGATATAGGTTCATCATCACCTCATCCTATGAAAAATACTTGATGACAATGAGATGGTTGATGGTTATTTAGAAAGATGTGAACTCTTTTATTCAAGATAATATCAAAAATAAACTCATACAAAATATCATGATTGAAAATGGGTCAAGTGAAAATGCATGTACAATGTCACTTTTTCACATTCATGGGTACACAGCAGGGTTTATAAGACACACCAAAAGTAATTAAAGAATTTGCTAAACATATTTAAAAATACTTTTGGGCATATATTTATACTTATGTAGGTCAATTAAATAATAATAACCACTTTATTATTATTATTATTATTATTATTATTATTATTATTATTATTATTATTATTATTATTATTATTATTATTACCAATCATATATGTATTTGATGCATTTTAAGGAAATCCTTAGATATATAAGCTTCATGTAGTGTCATCCACTATATATCAATGTCTCAAATATATACAATGTAATCAAGTTGTCACATTTTTAGGTGTTCAATATTAATACCCTCTATATAAAATGGTATCTCCTCCTAATTCTCAACCACCATTGTAGTTTATTATAACACTTTTTTAGAATCATAGTGTAGATTCATTTGTTCCACCTATGCAAGTTATTTTTATAAATTTAGTTTAGAGGAGAGTAGTGCATGCTCATGGACTTTAAAGATATTTTCATCTTCTATAATTCATCTTAATTAAACACCAAAAATAAATCAATGTGCTCCATAGTGAACATAGGTAGTTAGACCTTATTACATTATGAAATAGACCCTACCAAGTCCTATGACCTATATATTTAAACATAATATATAAGATTTTATGAGTATTGATCAACATATTTACATTACAACACTTGATTACTTTTCAAATTTTGATTCATTTATATGTATCACTTTTCATTCAGAAAATTCACCCTCCTATTCTATGATATATCCACATACTATGGTCCTCCCATTGATGACATCATCAGCTAGATAACTTTACATTTTACACACATGAAATATTGATTAAATACATAAATTTTAAATTTAAAAAAAATTAAAAAAAATTTGAAAATAAAAAAACATTCAACATATTCTCAAAAATAAAAATTGATGACTTGAGCATGACATGAATTGATAACATACCTCTTTACATATTTTATTTATCATGTGTTCGCTAGATATTATATTCTTTTTTATATGCACATGTATTTCATGAAGTATATGAATGTGATGCAAAATATACATATTATAAATGGATTCATAGATATTGGAATCCATTCTACCCATTTGGCATGCCTATGCTAGGTACATCTTATTATACAGGTTAAATTATCATAGGTTATATGTGTCTATGACTTCTCTAAAATAATGATCTACATAGTTTACAAGTTTCTTTCTTTTTAATCATACATTACATCATTACACATGGATATTCTACTTTTATATGATGTGACATTGAAACATATGGATGGTGTAGACTAATTCTCACTTATTTGATGATCTTTTAATTATGTAATTTGATTTCATCATCGGCTAGATATTGATTCCTTATTGTGTGTGGGAAAATGGCCTTGTGTGTGAAAAAAAAATTATGTCCATTACTTTATGACATTTTTCTATCATTTTCATGTGGTCATTCACTTTATTTGTCATGATCTATTCATGACACTTAAATGTGGCCTTTAGACTTATGTTCAATATTAAGTGACATTTCATGAATTTTTGTGTTATGTTTGTTGATTTTTACTAGTGGTTACATGATCTATCTACTCTGAGATGAGTGACTTGTAAGCTACATCCCTCATCTCAAGTATGGCCCACTAAGTGGGATTGTCGTAGAGATTCAATCCTCCATAAGTATAAAATTACTTTTTATGATAGGATATAGGTTTTAAGTATTAAAAATAATTTATAAATTAGATACATGATAGATATTTATACATTGATATAAATTATGGGGACACTTATCATGCATATGAACTCATCTTACAAAGGCTTGAGTACATATTCATACATACTTGGATGCATATGCATGGACATATGAAAATATTTAAAAGAAAATTAATTATAGGTATTTACATAAATTTAAAGTTTATCATATAGATGCATGAAATTATATATCACTTGACATAGATTCACAGGGCATAATGTTGGTTCATGCACACATATGCACTTTTTAAATAAAAATGCATGACACTAATTCATGCATATTTTAACTATATTGAATTTTACATATTCAATTAAAATTGGTTTTTATTTCCCTTCAAATTTATTGGCATCAAATTCATGATGGGGGGATGAATATTTTTCATTCTCTTTCGATCATGCAAATGAAATCTAGATTTATCTATAATGGTCTAATTAAATCTATGACAAGTAACTTTCATTTGATTCTAGAGACATTGAATAAATTTTGTATTACTTGTAGACAACTCATTTTGTGGTTCCATAATGTTTTACGGGTGATGTACATTCTAATCTAGTGGTAGTCAATCTAATTGGCTTCACTTTTATTGTTATTGTAGTTATCCTCCAACTTCTGCTATGGATGGTCAATTAGGTATGGAATAATAGGATAAATTTAGTAGGTGAACACCTATTGGCATCATATTATTTTATCTAAATATTACTCAACATATCTATTAATAAAAATATAATGATAAATCATAAGTATATTACAATAATAATTACTAAAAGTTAAATTCTAAAAATTTATTGATAAAGTAAAATATTTCAAAGAAGAACTATGAACAAAGAACATCATGAGTAGAATGTAAAGTAGCCTATGGAAAAATAGACACATAAATGGAGGGGTTTAATATTTATAGGTCTAATTCCACCCATCATGATCATCTTCACTAGAAAAAGGTAAAATTATTTTTCATTTGAACTAACTAGGAAAGATCTCATTGATGATTCAAACCATAAAGTCCAAACAAATCTATTGCCATGTGTAATTAAAATCCATCCAACTTCTTGACAAGGAAAGGTAGAGAATCATCCATGAGAGTGGCTCTACCACCATCACCACAATTTATGTGGAGGAGAACCTTGCTATGGAATTTTTTCTTGGATTTGACTTATACTCTAAGGACAACTCTCCTAATAATTAAGTAAGCCCTTTAAATTACTTTAAGTGATGGAAATTTAATGAAAAATCTTTAGCTTTGGGTGTATCTAAATGAATGTAGAGGTGATATTTTATTTTTTAATAGTTGAAATTTTTTATAGAATTCAAATTGTTAAATATACCAATATGTATAAAGTTATAGAGATAAAAAAGAAATAATAATGCTACAAAATTTTTAAATGAAATAGATATAATTTTTTATTGAATATATTCTCCTTAATGATATACATTGTAGATGGAAAGGTGGAAAAAAATTAATCCACTTCCATGCACATTATATATGAAGTCAATTTTAGGATAAATGTTTTAAGGTCATTGGTTTGTTACATGCATGAAAATAGGGGATAAAAATCTCAGTGTGGGGTAATTATTTTCTCAATGACAACCCTTGATAGAATAAATACTAGAGAGAATGTATAATATTAATCTCTAACTTAGCTTACCATATATGTTTAATATAAAAATATTAATTCCAAGGTGAAACATTCAATACCCATCCATTATTCAGTTTTAATTTTTTTGAAAAGAGGCTAAGAATTCTATATAAATAAGCCTTCATAATTATTTTTTAAAAGGCATCTAATTTATTCTTTCCACCATAACACATGGGGTTGAAGACTCAACTTAGGAATTATAAATTTAAGAATTAACTTTTAAATATATAAAATGAATGGCATATCAAGGGTAAGAAAATATTTACTTTATTAGATAGATCATGTAATCCTATCTTGTAAAAAATAGGATTACAGATAGTACGAAGTCATAAATTTTGAATATGATATTAATTAATTTTGATATCTTCAATATATTTATTTTAAAAATATATAGATACATCAATTTAGACTCATTTATATTATATTATTTTTTATTTTATTAATAACTTCTACTAAATCTATAGTGAACGATAACTTTTTATTTTATCAGTAAGTTCTAATAAATGTATAGTGAATGATGGATTTTAATTTTATCAATAAATTTTGCTAAATTCATAGTGAATGATGGATTTAATCATACTAACATTATGTTCTGCTAGTAAATTCCTTATTAAAAAAAGACTTCATCATATGACCAAAAATTTAGGTAAGTAAATCAAATTAAATATAATATCCACATAAATCATATAATATAAAATGTTTACATAATAGAGATAAAATATTCACATAAATAATATAATTTTATATCAAGACATCAAAGTAAATAGAATATCCACATAAATCAAATAATATAATTGTGATGTGTTTACATAATATAAGGTGCATTGAGGAACAAACCTACCTTATTAGAGTTTATAAATATTATCAATATTAAGAGTCTATCCTAATTAGTATACAAATTACTAGTATGTGTGGTGATTAATATTTTATTATGTTTTCAATACTTCATCATTATTTACTTTAAATTATATTAATTTTTTAGTCGTGAAATCCAAGTAGCTGATAATGGGAAAATGTGGAATTTAGGTTTACACAAGTCTACTCTCAAAGGGGCTTTAAAAAATTTGAACCTTGACCTTGATACACATTTCTTTTACCTGCAATCAATCTAGATTAGGAGAAAAACTACTAAAGCTAAAATATTCTCTTTGTCTAGATAATTTGTATCTTGATTTCATATCTTTGATCATAATATTCATTCAATTTGGTAAGTATTGAAGGCATATTCTTGGGATGGTAATTTAAAATAATAATTGCCTAATACTTTACCTCCTATCCTTGTGAAATGGGATTACTCTTAAGGGGAATCGGTATTTGTGGATGGATCATTCAATAGTTGACTAATGGCACAAAATCTTAAGCTTAGATGATATTTATTAAAATTTGGTACTTGAAAAAAATAATTGTGTTGCCCATCTCTTTAGCCTCCTATCAAAAACAAGATAAAATGACATCACTGTTTAACATCCTAAAGTATAAATGGGCCATCACAAAGAAAATTTTATTGGAAGGGCCACTTATTCACCATGAATCAAATGAACACTATTAAATTTTTTATTTTTAATAATAATAGAAAACTTATGGGAATCGGAGATCCCATGGGACTACAATAACAATTTATTATAAATGGTGTATCTATCAAGAACTTTTCAAACCTTCAGATATGATGTTTATGGTTTTTTTAATCGTCTTCTTATCTTGTTTAACTATTAGGTATTTAATGGTATTATTATGTCTAGTATACTTTGTAGATACTCTTTTAATATTAGGGTAAGGGCCTCTATTCCATTATTTAACATTATCAAGAAATAAATATATAAATAAGTATTCAATAAAAAACATAGTATTGTGGATCTGAGCTGCAACATTTGTTGGAGTTAACTATAGGGTTGTTAATGGTTAAGAGGGGTATTCACAGGATCAATTGAGAAGTAATGTTAAATCAAGAGGGTTCTCCAATAGGATTTAAATCCAATAATATCTAGCCTTACTACGTTTCAAAGATAAATTTTAAGTAACTTTGGGATATGGAAGTCTTATGATAGTTGTAGAACCTTATTAAATAAAATAAATTTCTTAGGTAGTTTAAATTATGACATGATTTAGATTGGAAAAGGAAGCTAGAAAACTAATATATTATAATTTGTCACTTTTCTTTATCATAGTTTATTATGTTTTATTTTTATTATGCAAAAGTGTTAAGAGTGTTTAACATTACTCAAATTTGATGACACATACTTTTGAGGATCTGAAGATGCTTCAAAGGCACTTTGAAGACCTACATAAAATGCTCTAAAGACACCCAAGCATGCTTTGAATATGTCTAGTTGGATTCTATAGACCAAGATAGTGATTATAAAGTTATCTATTGTATATAGATATACTTTCCATATTTATATATCTAATTTTAGACATTACTATTTATAGTAGTGGTCTAAAATGATCTAGATATATTTGTAATTCTATTTTGTAAAACTAGATATAATCTCTTCATATCTATGTTAGTTGAGTCAGTTCTAATGCCTTCCTATAAGTTTGGGATCTAATTTATAGATTATCTATATTTTGAATAAGCAAATTTAGCTAGTTAGATCATTAGATTTAGTATGTTTTGAATATATGTAGAGATATGCTCTAAATACATGTCTCCTTCTCATTCGAGATAGTTAGAGAGAAAGTTAATGAATAAATGAGTTAGTCAATCAATTAGAAATAAGAAGAAGCATTCCAATGTAGTTTCACATATGTGTATGTGGTCTTTTGATAGTGAATTAAAGTTTAGCATTCCTTTTCATTACTAATTATTGTTATTCCTTTTCTACGGAAGGAACAAGGGTCCACTTCTCTCCAAAGCTAAAGACAAATTGATACTTTTAGTTTATAGTTTATAGGCATTTATTTAATCTAAGTATAATTCATTTAATGCAATGTGTGATTTCTATTTAAATACAAGAGTGATTTCATTTCAAAGGAAAGTGTGAATTTTATTTTTAAATCAAAGTGAGAAATTATTTCTAATGTAAATGTGTTTCTATTAAATGCAAAAGTTGTTTCAAATAAATAAAAGTGGAATTTATTTATGTAAAAACGTGATTTTCAAGTTTGTATAAAGTAAAGTTTATTAACTCCTCCCCATATTCAGAATTTGTCAGGAGCAGTTTAAGTGACAATAGACAATATCCTCACATTCTAGAATATCACACTATCCTACCCAACTGGGCAAGTTGAGTGAGGACACCAAATGTCTTATGCAAGATGTTTAATTTTTAGATGTTGATGGTGTGAATGTTATAGGAGATATTTAGCTAGGAAATATTCTATTTTTATGTTTCTATAAAATATAATTAGAGTCTTATTTACTATTATTAATATTTAGACATCACATCAGAGTAAAACCTCTAAACAATGAGTTATAACTCTCATTGCATATAGCCTTGACATTGTCCCTGGTAGAAAATGACCCCAATCCATTGATTAGTTAAAAGAGAGGTATAACTATAAACTATCATTTTTGGCACCATTGATGGGGACTCATCAATAAGTTTTAGTGAGATCTTACATTAGAGTTATACATAGAAATTGAAAAACATTCATAAAACTTAAAAATGTATAAACAATATAGGACTCTTTAGATTTGTGAACTACCCAAGAGATTCTCAAGGATATTTTATCTCTAAAAAAACTAAATAAATCAAGAATAAGATAAGATATAATCCTTGCTAGAGAGATTAGAAAGTGAAATAAAGGAAATTGAAATCTATATAAAATAGTCTTTTGATTCATCACCTGAATAACGTTCATCCGTAAAAATAGATCCTACAGTAAGAATCCTATATAGAAATTTTTTTCATATAGGAATAATTGATCCTAAAAATCCCCTTTCTAGAATAATCATATTTGATCCATAATCTCTATAAGAAGAAGATCTAATCACCAACAAAGATTCTCCTCCTGAGGTTGACCATAGGTTGAGCACTCGAGAAGAGAATTTAGATTGGATTGATAACCAAAGTTTGAAAGAAAATATGGGAGATGAACATGCACATGTAGAAAATCCTGATCGATAACCCCAATAAGACAATTTTTTCCTATCCAATCATCTTAGATTTTGGTGATAGAACTTTAATGAAAAACATTTCACCATCTATTTTATCTACTTTTAGAGGTAAATCTGTAGAGGATCTAGATCATTTCCTCTTTTAATTTCATGTTCTTTGCCAAATATATGATTATGGAACATACAATCAAAAGTTAAAGTTATTCCCATCCACACTCAAGGATGTAGCCATGAGATGGTTCTTGGGCCTTGAGGGTAATTCCATTACCACGTAGGATGAAATATAAACTACAATTTTGGACAAACATCAAGATTATTTTAGATTCAGAGAATGGAAGGAAGATTTTTTCAAGATCACCTTAGAACATTACTTTGATATGTTTATATTTACCCATAAAAATGAGTGCTTACCAACTCACTAAAGAGGTTATCAAAATGATATTTTTTAAAGGGTTATATGATGATGCAAAAAATGCTTTGAACCTAATGGGAAAGGGTGACACTGACAAGTTAACCTTTCATCAAATTTCAGAATTATGTACCAACTACTCTAAGACAAGACCTAGCTTAAGGAAATAAATTCTGGGAAAATCACTTAAAGTTGGCCAATTAATGGAATAATTTTATAATTTCAAAATAAATATTATATTACAATTTACATCCACATAGATGGCCTCAAATCAAAATCCAATGCTACCATCATTGAATAATTGTCAATATATTATCCTAGATGCAGACTCAAACATGCAATAAAATATTACCCCTTAGAAAAAAAAGGTATGTGGTTTTATGACCTAGACCATGAAACCAAGAATTGAAAACATATTCCTAATGTAATCAAATAATTAAAACAAGTAGCACATGTAGTTGAGGAAGTGAACTTTATCAAAAGATAATGAAACCAATACTCCCAACCCCAAAATCAATTTGGTCCAAGATTTCCTCCCAATCCATGGATGGCACCATGGGCTAGACAAGTCAGACCAATAATGTGGGGACCACCATAACCATAACCATGGGGAATTAAATAATTGATGCCATAGATGTGGGGAATGCCTCAAAATATTTCACAACCTTAGGCATAAAAGCAAAACCAATAACCACATTGGGTATAATAGTCACCCACTCAATGGTCAAATCATTAATATTAGTCACAAAGAAGGTTTCCTCCATTAGAAGCCTTGATGACTTCACAACCTCACCCATCACTAATTGAGAAACAAGTTAACAAACCACATTCACCTACCCAACTAGTAGTGAATCCTAATAATAGGC
The DNA here is from genome assembly GCA_037957365.1 of Torreya grandis. NCBI lineage: Eukaryota > Viridiplantae > Streptophyta > Pinopsida > Cupressales > Taxaceae > Torreya > Torreya grandis. Next base: position 10,886 of record JARHVA010002159.1, on the reverse strand, counting down.
AAAATACACATATCTTTGGAGCTAATAAATAAAGTAATGTTATAAGTGGTTAAGATAAATGTAATAGTGTTCCACTTAGATCAAAGAAGGTAATTGGAGATTAACCCATTACCATAACTAAAATTCACAATGATGATAACACTCTTTAGACACCTATAGTCGAAAAAATAATTGAAGAAAAGGTAGAATCAATAACCACACCAACCATAATTTAAAATCCCCTTGTTATTCCATTTCCTGAGAGGCTTAAGGAAAAGAAATCTAGAGAAGATTCTAAATTTATTTATGGATTAAAAGAGATGAAGATAAAATTTCTATCACTAAGAGCCATTAAACACATTATTGAGTTGAATCAAATCATTAACATATTGTGCATCAAAATATCAGCAAGAGAGAAGCAACATCTCAAAATATTTAAGGTATCTAGAAAAATTATTGATTTATTAGTAGTAAATATACTTGTTCCTTAATATGGAGATCCTAGAAACCTTTTGATGACTGTGACAAATGGGAACAAGTCCATTCTAAATGTACTTGTAGATGTAGGTGACACCATCAACATAGTGACTCTCAACATATTAGAGTTTTTATCTCTCACAGGGCTTAAACTTACCATTACATTCTTAAAAATGATAGATCTATCCACTGCTACCCATAAAAGAACCATAGAGAATGTACTAGTCATGATAAAATTTAGAGAATATCTTATGGATTTCATGATCCTTCAAACTAAACCAAAGAGGGTTAGATATACAATCATTATTGGTAGCCTTGGTTAGCTATAATTTAAACACAAAATTATAGTAGATCTATAAATATTACCATTTCTAATGTAATTCATGCTAAATAGATATCTCTCTATCTACATGCTAGACCTTTAATGGGTCTTTTTGAATAGGTATGTGTAAATCATCTTGAACAAAGATAGACTATTGTGTCTTCCTTAGCCATGGTTACCATCAGAGAAAATTTAAAGGAATTATATAAATAAATAATACAAGATTTAGATCAATAAATCCTAGCTCTAAAGTCTGATAATTTTTCTTTGAAGTTTGAAAGCCTAGTTCTAAAGACTAGTAACTCAGATCCAAAGACTAGTAGGTTAGCTCTGAAGAATGATAGCTATGATTTGAAGATAAAAAATAATGAATGGTAATAATTCACCTCTTATTATTAAGAATTAAAAAAATGTCATAAGTTCATAAAAAATGTTATCTCATCCACAAGACATTGAATAAGCCATAGTTGACTGGGCTCAAAATGGGTAGAAATCATTTTTTCATGATTTTTGTTATCTATTGACCAATATGCTTTAAATAAGTGAAACATTTTATAAGTATGTACCTATAATTAATATGTTACTACCACACACTTTTATATTAAATTCATTAATGAGTGAATATAAAAAATTAAATTCCATTATTCTAGTCACTAAATTGATTCCAATCTAACGTGGTAAACTATTCAATATCAACAACTAGTTAACTCACTAACAAGAAAGAAAAGTGCTTGATGTGTTAGTAGAAAACACAAAATATTTTTCTTGGGATTAGAGTGATATAAAAGGAATACATGATAGTGTCTGTACACATCACATCTACATTGAAAGTGTTAGATCACTCAGACAATCATAATACAGGATTAACCCAGCCTTGAAAGAAACTATTAAGGAGATAGGAAAACTATTATAAGTTGGTCTTATTTATCCCATATTTAATAGTCAATGGATTTTACCTCTAGTAATTATTCCTAAAAATAATAGAATATAGAGAGTTTGTGTAGACTATAGATAATTGAATAAAGCCACTATGAGAGACTACTTTCCCTTGCCTTTTATTGATCAAGTTTTAAATAATTTGATGGTAAAAAAATATTTTAATTTTTTGTATGGATTCAATGGATACAATCAAATAAAAATAGATCCTAAAGATCAACATCAAACTACATTTACCTACCCTTGGGAAATATATGCTTATATAGTTCTTCCTTTTAGATTATGTAATAAACCTACTACCTTTCAGAGAGTAGTGTTAGCCATCTTCTATAATTTTTAAAATGATTATGTGGAAGTGTACATGGATGATTCAACTATCCATGGTACTACATTTGATGAATCTTTAAACAATTTTGATAAATTACCTAGAATATGTGAGCAATTCTAAGTATCTTTGAGTCATGAGAAGTGCATCATAATGGTTGACAAAGGGATATTCTTAGGACATCATGTCTCTTCTCAAGGCATAAAAGTATATCTCAAAAATATTGAGGTAATTTTTAATCTTCTCATTCCAAAATTACAAACTAATGTTAAAATTTTTCTCGATCGTGTAGGGTATTATGTAACATTTATTGAAAACCTTAACAAGATAGTTGCACCTATGTTCTCTTTGTTAAAAAAAGATAGTGAATTTGTATGGAGTGATAACTATCAAGAAAATTTTGAGACATTGAATAATAAATTCATGACTGATCTAGTCTTGAAAGGACCAAATTGGAAAAAGCCTTTTCATATCTATATTGATGCTTCCATTAATGCATTAAGAGTAGTTCTAGGACAAAGAGATGAGGATGGAAATATGTATGCCATTTATTATATTAGTAAGACTTTTACTGCCATAAATAATTACTACATACCAAAAAAAAATCTTTTATTTTGTTATCTATGATATAAATAAGTTTAGGCATTATATTACTATTTACTAGGTATTTATCTATACAAATCATTCATCTATTTAGTACTTAATGAATAAAATATTAGTAGGTTTTAGACTAATTATATGGCTATTGTTGTTAAAATAATTTGACATTACCATTATAGACAAACCTAGGAAATATAATGTTGTTGTTTACTTTTTATATAGATTGATCACTATAGGTGAAAGATGAACCTATGGAGGATTCATTTCTAGATGAACAACTATTTTATATATCTACATACTCCCCATGGTTTGAAAATATATAAAATTACTTAACAATAGGTAATTTTCCTCATTCCCTTACCTCTAAGGAAATAAAATGTTTAGTTAGAGCTAATTCTCATTTCAAATGGTTTAAAGGCATTTTATTTAAAACTAACTTTGATCATGTACTTCACAGTTATATCAAAGAAGATGAAGTGTATGACATCATAATATCATGTCATAGTGAACCAAGAATAGGACATTATTCAACAAAAAAGATCATTCATAATTTCCTTGGTGAAAGTTATTACTAGCCATTTCTTTACAAGACTATCAAAAGGTTTGTATAGGAATGTAATCCTTGTCAAAGGATGGGTAATCCTAATTTATCCTTTGAAATGCCTCTCCATCCTCAAATAAGTTTAGAACCTTTTGAAAATAGGGTTTTAATTTTGTTGGACCGATCAACCCACCATATCAATGAAAATAATATTTATTAATATGTATTGATTATGTTTCTAAGTGGGCTAGAATGCAGGCACTCATATTTGCCTATGAAAAAATGGTTGTTGATTTCCTATACCATAAGATCATGCTAAAATTCAGAGCTCGTAGATTTATTATTTCTGATCAAGGGCCCCAATTGATGTGTAACATGATTAAGTATTTCATAGAATTATATCAGATCAATCACAAGAAATACTCACCATATCATCCCTAAGCTAATGGGAAAATGGAGGTCACCAATCGAGATATAAAAAGCATTCTGACCAAAATTATGACTAATAGTATAAAATATTATGCAAAAAAGGTATCTAAAGCATTTTGGGCATACAATACAATATGGAAGACAACTATAAGATTTTCTCCACATGAGATCGTGTATAGAAAGAATCTTTTAATACCAATAGAATTTAAATTTCATACATTAAAGATAACACCTGATATATACATTGATCTTGATGAAACATTAAAATAAATAATCATGCAACTAAATGGGATGGATACACTAAGAATTGATGCACTCATTCAAACCAACATGGCCCAGAAATAGAGAAAGTAATGGCATGATACTCACATCAGAGAAAGATAGTTCCAAGAAGGTGATTGAGCACTTCTTTTTAATTCTATACTCAATAATTTCATGGGTAAGCTTAAGACAAGATGGTTGGGACCATACCTAGTCAAATTTATTTTTAGCAATGAATTTGACTAGCTGTAACTAATTGACGGTGATCAAAAGACACTTTTGTTTATTGGTCACAAACATAAGGTGTACATAATACCTATAAGTAAAAAAGAGTTTATTGATCAAAATCAAGATCAATTTAACCTTATGGAAGAATCTAGTTCTTCCATTAAGGCTAAATGATCTTTGTTTAAACAATGAATAAAAGAAGAGTGCTGAAATCCAACAAATGGTGGTTCTCCTCTTTTCAAATTTATTTTAAAAAAAAATTACAAAAAAAATTAATAAATTAAAAAAACTATTGAAAGGTGAAGAATAGAAAATGGCAATTTTTAGAAGAAACTTTTATAATAAATATGAATTTTTGTCAACTATCCTATCTTCTCAAACTTGTTTATCCTTGTAGGACACATGAAAACTCCAAAAGATAGGCATGGATATTTACGGTTAAGGTATAGTTGTATCTCTTTCGCAAAAGGTTTGGCATTTTTTGTTTCATGTCATGCATGTATGATTATTTGGTAGTTAACACTTTTTCACATGAACAAGTTCTTTTACTGTTACATGGATGTGATGAAACTAGTATCATCACTGCATTGAAATATTTGATGTGATATTGTTTTTAAAAAATGTCTTTTTCAAAAAGATTTGATGTGACATTATTTTAAAAAGGACCTTTTCAAAAAGATATGATGTGATATGGAAATCATTGTAGAAATTATTCTAAATGTTACCAATTATGAACCCTTACATCACATCATTGATAATGAATGAGAAAGAATTTTCCCATTTAAACTTGCATGCTCCAAAGTGCTTGGCCATGATTATTATCATAAATTATTGATATATCTTTATTTATTATTCATTGTCACTAGTATCCATTATTGTACCATATCCCAAATTTATTGCCTTCCTCTATTTCCCATGTAATTTCAAGCTTTGTTTTCATAGTGTAATAAAGTTTTTGAGAAAATAGTGATAGTTTTGAAGATGGGAGGTAGGATAAAGAATAGAAAACTAGACTCATTAGATGCATTATTTTTGGATGAATTGGTTAGATATATTTTTGAGCAACAGGATGGTTAAATTTTATGAAAACATTTCAATTGTTTTAGGAAAATATTGTGTAAGAATTATTTGAAAATTTTAATGAGGGTCATTATATTTATCAGAGGTGTGTACATTATGATGGATTACTATTTGATTAGAGCACCCTCTAAAATTATTGAGGAGGGTGTAGTTGTCATAGATAAATTAAGCTTCATCAACTTAATTCAAATGTTTATTGAAGGAAATGAGTTTTATCCTACATTGGATAAATCCCCAAAATGTGTGGCCAGGGGAAATATGAGATACAACCTTCTATAGCCATGGTAAAATCTTGTATTTTAGGTTATGAATTATCTTATCTATGATAGCTAATTTACTGTGATCGATGGAGATACCATGTGACTTCATATTCATTTTCTTAAAGGAGCCACCAGAGAAAAGTACTCCATCCTTTCTTCACCATGCCATATTTAATGTTTCTAAAAAATTAAAAAGGAGAATTAGATATGTCAGACACCATGGTTTGGTTACCCTCATCTGTCGACATCATTCTCTACAAAAAATTAAGGGTGAAAAGTCCTTGTCTTACTATCTCTATAAATCCTCTCAAATTTATATCATGAAATCAACATTCCCTATTCTTCCTCCTCAAATTAAAAAAAAAAATTAATTAAGGCCCATATTTGTTGCACTTAGATCCAAATACGTTGCACTGAAGATATAAAAGATGAACATAGATTTCATTAAAAAGCCCTAATCATCTAGTCTAACTCTAATGAAGTCATAAACTCATTCTATAGGAGGAATAAGAAGGATATGTACACATATCTAAGATTTTGGGAATTTTAAAATATCCCATAAAAGTTACCAATGTTGAACAAGTAGTTGAAGAAGAACCCCATGCAAAAAAAATTATAGTTAAAGAATAAACCCTCATAATAGAAATTATGGCTAAAGAAGAAGATAGAGCTTTACCCTCTACAAAATTTAAGGGCAAAGATCCATTTATAGAATAAGGTCCATCTTATAACCATCCTTTTCATGAAGATGAAGAATTACAACATGCCATGCATTTATCCCGACATGAAGAAACCATTCGGTACTAATAGGTAGAATTTGATTTTCTTCATTTATTGCTGAAATGTAAGAACCTGACTATTTCTAATGTGGAAAGAACGTGTGAATATTTTGTCCCTCAATTTAGGTCACAAAAAGTAATTATTATAGTAATGAATGCTGAGAATACTATAATTCACAATAAAATGTTTTCACATTCCCATGAATTGAGTATTTTATAGACTTCCCTTGCTAGTAAGGATACCCAAATTAAATTTATAAAATTCTATTGTTGATAAAGATACTTAGATTAATAATCTATGATAGTCTATTAATTGTAATAATTCATTGATTGCTTAACACACCATTAGAATACAAGAGCTAACCACTCAGATCGCTAAGTTACAAGCCTCTTTACAAGACATGCATAGGGAGATAAGGGAAATAACAGTCCAAACTGAAGGACCTATAAGGGCTATTATTTCCTTCCCTATTCCACTCCATGAAATGATTTCAATTTGGAATAAATTCCAACATAAAATTGAAAAATTAGATGAATAAAATGCTAATAAAAAATTAGAGTCTCAATAGTAGCTGCAAAAATATCATACTTCTATTCACAATATTGATGTAATTTATGAAAAAAAATTATCATGCACACAACTTTCCTCTTTCTATGTTCTTTTTCTTCATGAATTATTTTATAAATGGTAGATAGAATTGATTTCTCTTGGATTTACTCATAATATTCAGAATGAACACATATTTATGTATGCATTTCTCACTAGTACCATAGGAACATAGGATGAAATTTGTGAATTCTATATTTTTAACATGTTGTTAGGTTATCAATATGAATTTCTAGTGAATTTATTTTTAGGGGAAACATAATTGCATGCATTCCTCTCTACTAAGTGAAATCAGATAGCATGGCAACAAGCACTCAATAAATTTATAGAATTATGGAGTACCACAGGGTTGTGTATGAGACCTCAATTTCCAAAAGATCAAAAGCTTCTTGTTGATTTTCAACCGATGTACCATAGGTGCATGAAAAATGAATATAATTAATTCTTCAGAGAAAATGTAGCATATTTTAGAGATTTTAGGAGCCAACATTCCACCAATTCCATCAATGCAAACATAACCACGTAGGAGACTTTGCCTATTACTTTAAAATGTAGGGAATTCATGAGTCCTACCAACATCAGGTGGAGTCTTTAGAGATATCGAGAAATTTCATATATTATCACTCATCTCTTGGATGAAGGAGTATGAAATGTATGGATTGGAATGAGATTTAGACCTCCCATTTTTATTTGTCCTATGTTCCCCTGGTAAAGTTGGCATAATCAAATGGAAGTTGAATTTCAAGCATGGCTGTACATAGTAGTAAGAGATTATGGATTCTTTCCTAGAGTTCATCATGATTGGGGGTGCCATTTTCAAATTTATGATCTCAATCAATCTTTAGAATCTAGACTTTTGGATTGAAGACTAGTTCTTCCACTAGGTTTGGAAGAGGACTTATAAAAGATAAAGTGTGGAGGAAAATTGATGAAAATTCCATATAGCTCATTATATTTAATATAAACAATCCATATGTGTTTCTTTTTGGGTATATACTACATTGAATTTAATAGTTAAGGTCTTATTTAAGTTGGAAAAGAATGCAATTATTCTATTTTTGTATATGATACATTATTGATTCTTTATCTTGTTATTGTGTCTAACATGGATGAAATAAGAATAGTTTTATGTCCAAAAATACATAATTATGGTGGGATAATTTTGAGAAGACATCAAATAGTTTTGGAAGCCGTTTTTGGAAATAGTTTTGAAGATTTAGCAAAGAAGACATTGACCTCTGACGATAATCTAAAGACCTATATAGAATGCTCTAGAGACACACAGACATGCTCCAGAGATGTTTAGTTTGATCCTATAGATCAATATAGTGATTCCAAATACATCTATTGTATATAAATATACTTTACATATTTAGGTATATTATTTTAGACATTATTATTAATAATAGTGGTTTAAAATAATATGGATATATTTTTACTTATATTTTTAAAATTTGGATATAATATCTACAGATCTATGTTAGTTATTCTCTATCTATTTTTAGTTTATTAAGTTCCAATGCCTTCCTATAAGCATGGGATTTGATTCTCAAATCCTCTATATTCTGAATAAGCATATTTGGTTGATGCAATCGCCAAAATTTGTATTCTATGAATAGATGTTGAGATATGTTTTATATGCATGTGTCTTTCTCATTCGAGATAGTTAGATAGAAAGTTAATGAATAAATGAGTTAGTCAATAAATCAAGAATCATTAGAGAGTAATTTTTCATATCTATATATGTTACTTTGATAATGAAATAAATTCAAGCATTTATTTTCATTATTGAGTAAAGTTATTTCTGTTTTGAGGAAGGAACAAGGACACACTTCTCTCTAAAGATTAGGACACATTAGTACTTTAAATTTATAGTTTATAACTAATTCTTTAATTTAACTATGATTCAATCACTATAAAGTGTGATTTACATTGAAATGCAAAAACTAATTTTTATTTTAAAGCAAAGTGTGAATTACCTTTTAAACTCAAGTGTGAATTTCCTTTTCAAAGCATTGTGTGAAATTCCGTTTAATGCAAGTGTGTTTCTATTAAATGCAAAGGTTGTTTTCAATTGAATATGAGGGAGATTTATTTATGAAAAAGTGTGTATTTAAACTTCATATAAAGTAAAAAAATAGGCAGACAGACATATCCATGAATAAAATCTTCTCATTCTCATGGGAGGAAATGGAAGGAACTTTGCACAACACTTACAAGAAAATAATGAGAGGTAGAGATGAATAATAATCTCTTATAGACCATTTTGAATATTATATTCCATTATAAATGATGGATAAACGATTACACTTTTTATCTCACATATATTTCTCATTTTATTGACAAATTATTGGTCAGTATAATGCAAAACTTTTGACTCAGATGCACAATTTAAGAATCATCTTTGTAGACACATTAGAATGGGTGTATAAAATAAAGAATGAAACTTATATTCCCTTCATAAACCCCTATATTATAATCTTCCAAGCTACTAGATGAATCCTTGAAGATAATGTTCATGTTCTTACATGGAAAAAACATAATAAACTTTATGCAACAGTTATAGGAAAGTTGTGAGGTGTAGATATGAACCATCAACTCCAACAGTTTCATCAGAGAGTCCTTTGATCACCCCATATAGGATTATATATCAATAATTATTATGTAAAAATTATATCATGTTTTCTCTTGCATCCAAATACATCTTTAGGAATAAAAAATTGGTAAGTAAAATGCATGAATTTTTACTCATTTGCCTAATTAAATAAATGTCTTCATAGACATGCCTAGATAGATATTTTAATAGATTAAATTAATTTACAAAACCTCTATCAACCACTAGAAATGAAATTTGTAGGAAATAAAACACAATGTTGAAGATAAACTTCATGTTATTAATGGTAAAAATAGAAGAAACTTTACATAACATTTGAAAGTAAACTATGAAAGGTAGAGACAAATTATCAGCTATTACAGTTACATGGGGGAGTCATTTTAGAACCATATATATTATTATTTTTCATTCATCATGAAAAATAAATGGTGCAACATTTTCTCTAACAGTGAAATCTTGTTTTAGAGATTAAAACTTGATCAATAAAATGTGCAACTTTTGAGTTGTGAATTCACTTGACGTACCATATTTAATGATAACTATATATGCAAATATAAACATATGAATGTATTTCATCTATTTTCATTAATCATCATATAATAAAATTTCATGTGGTCAGATGAATCCTTGAAGATAATATTCTCAATCAGATGGTAAAAATTGGAATGAAATTTTCACATCTATTGCAAGCAAACTATAAGGGGTATAAATGAACCATGAGATTTTAAAGTTGTATGGGAGAGTAATTTAAGCACCACCAAAGGATTATCTTCTTATTGGGATGATGAATAATATTCCATACCCAACATGTATTATTGTCTATGATCATATTTATTTCAAAAATAAAATAAAATCACTATTTAAGGCACCAACCATATGAAAGTAGAAGCTCATATGGTACCACTAATATTATAAATTTTGCTAGTTTTAGGTTCTGGGGATCCAAAACCTACTCTAATGCCCTATCTTAGACTAACACACATGAATTTATATAAAATTGAATATATATATATATATATAATATATATATATATATATATATTAATATATATATATATATATATATATATATATATATGTATATGTATATGTATATGTATATGTATATGTATATGTATATGTGTATATGTATATGTATATGTATATGTATATGCTATATGTAAGTATATATGTATATCTATATATATATATATATATATATATATATATATATATATATATATACACATATATGTTATATATCTGTATATTATGTATATATTAATATATATATATATATATGTATATATGTATATGTATATATAATATATATATATATGTATATGTATATATATATGTATATATGTATATATCTATATATATATATATAAATGATATATATGTATATTATATGTATATATATTTATATATATGTATATATATATATATATATATATCATGTATATATG
>JARHVA010002158.1:2767500-2770894 GCA_037957365.1 Torreya grandis | reverse complement strand
TCTCTCCTCTAGTGCTAGTCCCATAATCCAACCTAACACTCGATGACCCTGCACCTCTTCAAGCTACCACATGCCTCTTGTGATGACTATCTCACTCTAAGAACTGACCATGCTCCTCACACAATTCTGCATATCACCATTAGAGATCCATATAATCATCCATAATCTTTGTGCTCACCACAACATAATTAGGTGGAGGCATCTTATGCCTATCCAACTTAACTCTCAACTCATCTCTCTCTCCTACTACCCTATAATATGCAATTGTAACTATATCAGCCCTATCAAATAAATAAGCATAAATGCCAATAATAACCATCACTCACTCTATCAAACCCTCCTCCACTACATCATCAAGAACATGTTGTATGAGCTCTCAAAGGATCAACTCAATGGTGGTCTTACAAAACTCATCATCTCCCCTCCCCACCCTAATAGGTGCCTCATCTTGTGCACCTCCCACTCCACCTACATGAATTAAAAGTACAACACTACATTAGATATATACTTTCAAATCAAACTAAATCATAAACATAGGCACAATTCAAATACAATCACTACTTACCTCCCATCATCTAGATCAACTCAATATCCTCATACATGGGAGCACCAACTCCATCAATATGATATAATGGAGCCCACCAATGCCTAGCCCACCATGAAATATATGCCTCAGTACATCCCACATCATATACATTAGGAATATCTATAGCCGCATCTCGTGCATCAAAAGGTAATGGTGCCAACTCAACCTCAGTGGGTTTCACATGAGCTCCTACTCTCACTGGTGCCCATGCACTCAACCATACCCATGCTATAAGAGGAACATCCTGTCGAACTCCAAAATACCTAGTCATATACTCATATTGAAATCACTCATACACTCCAACCTAGCCCTCATGTATCCAACAATTGACCCTGATATATCTCAACTACACTCCATCCTCCTCCCACCTAGGGTATCCTCTATAAGGCCTCTATATGATATCATGGGCCTCCAGTCTATCCAAAACTCATCTATAGTGATATATCCCAGGATATTGGATAGCCAAATCACTCATCCAACACTCACCAAATCACTGTGGAGGTACCCAACTCTCCTTCAGCAACCCAATTAGTTGCACAACTACTATGTGCTCATAAGCCCAATAATGTAATAGAGTAACCACACCCACACCACCACTAAATTCCTCCTATGTAAATCTATATAAATATTTTTATAAATGGGAAAACATAGTCCTACCCCATGAGAATAAAATACCATACATCTCAACACTATGAACAACCCTATACATCATATAGGCATCTTATAGGCAATAAACATTTTGTTACCATCCATTACAATAAATGAAGCTAATAGCATAGATAACCACTTATGTAGGCACAAAGCACTAAACTGCACAATAATTGATAGTAATACATCGTTATCACCACCATATCATGCTATAATGTCACCCATCACCCACTAATCAACAAATGTATAATTTGATACACATCCTCTAGGGTCATAGTGATCTCCCCTATAGGAATCTAGAAAGTAAAAGTGTCTGCATTCCACCTCTCACATAAGGTAGTGATCAAATACCTGTCCCATTGCATAGTACCTAGGTCACATACATGACCCAATCCTTCTCTATCTATCTCAACTCTCCCATCAGCCGATAAGGGAAACATCCTCAACATCTCCATCACCTAGCCTATCTAGAACTCTCTCATCTACACCTCATCTTGAAAACATCATAAAATAACATATATATTAGTTAATCATTCCAAGAAAAATAGATAAACTACACAACAATAAGAAACAACTTAGAAATTAAAAAAAACTATCGATAGTGGACAACAACATTGTAAAAGGACACTAATGCTAGACAATAGTGCTGGAACTTGGATAGTAGTGTTGCACCCAGTAGGATCACTACCTCCAGGATAGGAGTGCTAAAACTAGCCAAAAATTTACTAAGCTACTTAAAAAAGCCTAAAAATGTCAAAATCAATATTTTAAAAAGGCAAAAACTAGGTACTTTCATTACTCACTAGGGTAATATCTCTATTGGCCTAAATTTGGGCTACCAGCTTCTCAAAATAGGTCACAAAAGGTGCTGATCTCCTAGGCATTTTCTCACTCCAGAGATCTAATATCTCAAACTAGTCAATGCACAAATGAACCCAAAGCCAATCAAAATTTATATATCAACCAACTTTTTTATTCAAAAGCAAAACACCATTTTGCCCATAACTAGAACCCTGTAGATCCATTTTACAAACTATTTTGTTTAATGGAATTGTGATAATGATAACTTTGACATCACACATGATTTTCTCTCACTACATCATTTACCTACTATGGAATACACACATCCATATACCTATTTTGTACCTCAAAATACAAATTGGTACCTACTAATAAAAAACTCATTTAAATAACCCAGCCAGATCAATCAACTTTTTAATCCATTTAATCTACTACCACCTTGTTTGCCTACCACAATATGAATGTTTATAATCTCACTATACCCACACACAAGCTTTGGTCATAACCAATCAAGAACACATTTCAATCCCAGTAATTCAACTCTCACTAATCAAATAAAAGACTTTTGATCTATTCACTACATGCCAACTTAATTACTATTCATATGCCACTAGTCATCACTTTTGGCTCAACCTCCTCTATCATATATCTCATCCCTCTCCATAAAAGGGGGGCATAATTCCTACTATATCTACAAATTACCTAGTATCCCTTTCCATTCCTATAGGTAAATACACCATAGTTCTCACATCTCTAGTAGTAAGATTATTAGATTCAACTCAGATTGATCGAAACATACAGTGATTCAGACTACATGGGTCACTCAACATGGTTTTTACACCTCTAAAATATAGACTATCAGCATTACTTAGTACAAATTAGTCAATATTATATAATGGTTTATACTATATGTGTCACTTAGCATCACTCAACTCAGATTGGTCAAGATTATATAGTGATTCTATTTATGTAGATCACTTAACATCATTCAAACATCTAGAGGGATATACCATCAATTAATAGATACATAGACTATTCAAATATAGTGGTTCAAATTATATGGACTCATAGTGACTTTGATACAGACTTAGATACCATATTTGGGGGCATGTACGTTACTACATGTCTCATATATATACCTTGATATAGCATGACATAGTTATAGGTCTAGATAACAGATTATAGGCATAGTACAGAGCACATTCTTTTGATATCCAATTTTTCACAAGGGACATGGCACGATAGATCATTACACATGTGGTTATGCATATTTATATATTATCTAGATGTATCACTCACATAGTAGATTTGGGGGCATGGCATCTAAGATTATACAGATTGAATGGAAGAACACACCAT